>JANAVB010039620.1:4445421-4560421 GCA_029216955.1 Iris pallida
ATATTATCTAAACATCCATGAAGTCGGAATCGAAAAACGACAACTATCTATCCTAAGCGGCATTTCGTCGAACACGTGCCGTAAAGGACCGACACGTGTCCGATACCTCCATCAAACGGAGTCGAAATCCCACCAAATTTTGTGGGCAAGACTAGGGCACCTATATGGATGTAAAAATGAAGGAAAAACTAGATTTGCAATGGTAGATTAGGATTTACCTATTGAGTGTCAAAACTCAATGAACGGAGCTCCTCGGTTGTCGTGTCGGCCGATTTTTCTCTAGCAAAAACCTCCGTCTCCACTCTAGAAGTGCTCCAGCAGATCCTCCTCTCCTTGACGAGTGCAACGGAGTTCGTTTGGGAAGAAACGGACTCCGGATGAAAGAATTTTGAGTTTTTGAGAGATGGATCTCTTAGGGTTTCTTTGTGGAGGCTCAAAATTTCACAAATGATGAAAAGAGGAGGGGGGTACTACTGTGTTGGACGGCCAAGGGGGTCTCTAGGGGTTAGGGTTTCACTTGGGCCAACTCCTTCTCAATTAGAAATGGCCCAAGTCAAAAAGCTTAAATGCCTACATGCAAAAAGGCTAAATAAATAAATAAAAGCCTTAAAAATAATCTAATGCATAAAAATAATTTCTAAAAATGAAAACAACCATTCTAATGCATGGTTAGGCCCCTATACATGTCCACTAAGGTTAAACCAGTTGCTAGCACAAATAAGAGTCAACATATTCAGAAAATCACATAAAAGTCAAAAATGGCTAAAAATCAATTAATCATTCTAAAAATTTACTAAAAATTCTAAATTAATTCTAATAATAATAATCTAATTTCTAATATAGCATTAAGGTTCTAGGTCATGGTTGGCTTAGGTCAAACTACCAAGTCACCTGTCTACAATCAATCAAATCACACTGCAATCAATCTAATTAATAAATAGATAAAAATTCAAATAAAAATCTTAAAAATTTAAATAAATCACAATTACTAAAATACCCTTGAAATTGAAAAGTGAGTGTGACACTAACCAATACCTCAACTAACAACATTCTAACATATAACTTCTAACCATCTATTCTAACTTAGAAACCTAACACAACTAACATCCACTAACTAATATCTAACCATAACATATATGTATATATATCCATCTCTAACTCTAACCAACTAACATATGTCATTTCTAACTAACAATAACATAGACTAACACAACTAACTATCTAACTTATATAAGATATCACTATCTAACTTCTAAGATACCTTTAACCTCTACATAGATTCTAATATAACCACTAACATACTAACATATCCATACATACAACATCTAAATTCCTCTCCACTCCAATACTAAAACACACACAAATACGTATACCAAATCCACCCCTCCTCTTTTCTAAAACACCCACACACATCTATATACAAACACACTATCACTCAACCAAAACACAAATCACTCAACAAACCACACTAGCCTCAAGTCAAATAGGATGGCATGATCCTTCCAACTCTCTCACCTTCACAACGCATACACTACACTACCATCTATACAACATCAAATACACACTAGCACATATCCTCTATCAATCTCACTTCTCTCCACTAACCACACACATCCTTATCTCATTCAAACACACACACACTATACTAACATATATTACATAACAATAATATATATATACATATATGTACTATATCATACATATTCTTGACAACCTATGTTACCTACATTCACATGATATCCATACTACATAGGCTCATAGGTTACACAAAATGCCTATGTCGTATAGTCACTCTTCTACTTAAAACTAATACTGTACCAATTGGGCCTTTACTAAATTCTAGGATTAAATTATGTTGTAGCCTTCGTATTAGCTTTCTGAAACTTCAAACGGATCACATTTTCGTGTCCGAAAGCTCCCGGAATCGCAAAAAACACCGAAACACGATCATCTTTCGAACAGTTGACACTCAAATAGTTTTACATAAAGTTCTAGAACGAATTTGTCCTATTAATATATATATTTGGAAAGCTAACTACGATACGGTTCTTTTAAAAAAAATGAGAGATTAATCGGAGTTTTGAGCTAGGAGTTATGGCATTTCTAAGTTGCTTTAGCTACTAAAAACGTGGATAAAAATTATGACGAATTTGGATTGTTTTGGATAAAAGAAACACACGTAGGCCAAGATACTTGGATACCAACATAGCTATCCAAATAAAAATCATTCGAACCATCTTAAAACTGAAATTAAACCACAAAATAGCCTATTTGCATAAACACAAACACATGGGGTGTCCTATATTGGAAACTCCATAAGTAGGACACCAAACCTATTCAAACTTCCTAAAGAGGACTCCAAAGAGCCTCAAATTAAAATCAAATGGTTGTACATGCATGGGGGTGGATCCTATGGATTCAAATCTAACTTAAATATAAGAAAAATTAAAATAGAGAGATGGTTATACCTATTGGAAGTGGGATCCCAATGATACACTCAAAGGACACGCTTTCGACACGAAAGCTCCTCCAAAATGGACACCCTTCCTTGCTCCTTGCTCCCAATCCTTGCTAGCACCTCCTCCTTGGTTGAATGAGAAGAAATGATGAAAGATTGGAAGAATAATGGAGGGATTTGGAGATCAAAATCAAGAAGGAAGCTCTCAAGTTTGGGAAAGAACAAATTTGGGAAAAAAGAGGCAAGTGTGAAATGAAAGAGAGGGACACCTATCCCCCTATTGGTGGCTGGCCATACATGCCTAATGGGCCTATGTGAAATGTCCAAGATGCCCCTACAAGTCTTCTTTGGGTCAACTTAAGTCATGACAAGGTTTGTGGTCAAAAAGGTCAAGTTTAAGTCTCTAATTTAACCATTCTAAGCAAGTGGGATTAGTCTAATGACACTAACTTAATTAGTAGGGTTTGTGGGCCATGCCTAACTAATCTTGGGGTCCCATCTAGAGTCTAAGCTATCCGGGTCACTAACACAAGTCGGAACGAGATGAAAATCGAACCCGACTTAACAAATCCCATAAAATCAATATAAAAATTTCCAAAATATTAAAATATAAAAATGACCAAAATCACAATACATTAATTTAAATATTATTAAAATAATCTAAAATTTATCAATTAATTAAAATCCAAAATAATTCAAAAGTCACAAAATGACCAAAATATCCTTAGCCTAGAAAGTGGTAATTAGCTAATCTAATCACATGGATTAGGCCTCCATGGTCATGGTTAGTCTCTAGGATAAACAGTTCTAAGGTTACACTAGTAAAACATCAAAATAACAACACACTAATTTAAATAATTTTAAATTAATTAAAATTCACCATAAATTATTACTTAATATTAAACGATAGATTTTTATAAAAATTCAAAATTATCCTCATCTTAGAAAAGTGGTGGTTATAAATCTACCCTTCTTAGAAAAATTTTGTCCTCGAAATTAAGATGGTCGTACTCCATCTAGGTTAAACCCCCAACATCAAGGTCAAGTAAACTATATCTAAAACATGCAAATTGTGGTCCTACTGGTCGTGATATCACGATCTTGATCAAGGTCACTATACTATCTATCACAGCACAAAACATCCTGACATGTACTAATAGAATCATACAACAAGATGGAAAGAAGAACAGGAAAGACAGACCTGCTAACCCGTCACCCGTAGCGTCGGTCTATTCGACTGTCAGCACAAAAGCCCTGCCCCTATGGGATATATCCCTCTAATGGTGCGGAGCACGGTACTGCGCTACAGGTGGCCTAGCTCCCTCTATCTAATCCATGATACTCAAGTAACATCCACACTGATATTCTATTCCATCATACTAGGGCACCATCTATATGGTATCTATTCTGAATCTGATAATCATATTCGTCTATCCAGAACTATGTTACCAGAATCCTCGTTACGCCAGTAAGTACAACAGCGATAATCCATAGAGTCCGTAACTAAGGTACATACCTCTAGAATCATGGTATTTAAAATTTTTGCACTGCCGCTAGCTTGGCTGCGAAAACTTTAAATTCCCACATCCGAGAAATACATCCAAAATCAGACTCTATCTCATCGCCAAACCAGCTAATATGGCTGTAGAAGACTCTAGATTCCATGACTGAGGCAAACTAGCCCATAATGTTATCTTGGTAGAAAATTAAGTCAATAACCAAGAATCAAATTCAACGATGAACAAGAAAGTAGACAGAAACTGTCGAAATCGAATTTCAAGATAGTTTATAATGAGATTCTCAAGGGTCATCCCAGGAATCTTCTCAAGTAGTCCTAACTGTGATTGAGTAACCTCTCTGTTAAAGCCTATTTCTTAGTTCCTATCGCAGGCTGTAGTGATACTCGAGTTCGAATACCACTACATAAACTCCACCTGCATGGGTCACCACTAAAAATGTGTTACGACCCGCACCCAGTGTAGGGGCACAAGAAGTAGGTACGTCCAGCCTACGCCGCAGTATCGGCAGTAGAACGCTGTCCTAGATTACTATCTAATTAACAACTCACGCAATTATATAATATACTTGTCAATCTCAACTCTGAACGGAGGATAAGTATAGATATAATGAAATCTCAATCACAGTCTAAGCACGATATGATAACACAGAAGTTTATAACTAAGACTCAACAACAAACCAACTACTAAATAATAATCTCAAAACAAACAATATCTCAACTTATTACAATTTAAGTTCTAAAACATGAAAACTAAACCAAGTCAACTAGCTAGTCTCCCGATCACTCCTGAGTGTCGGGGCCAAAGGTAGCTAAGCCATCTCCTGGTCCATAGTAAGTAGGGCAAGTGTCCTCGGGGCAAGCATCTGTAATATTTTCAACGGGTCCAGTCAGGACAGGAACGAGCACAACTCATCAAGAAATCCTAAGTAAATCTCAGAGAACTATAAGCAGTTATAGACAGTTGTATTAATGAACATGGCAGTTTATATGAGTAATGATGCAGAGAAACAGTTAAGGTACAAGAAAAGTAAGGTAACTAAACAAGATGAGAAATATGGTAATGAAGACTGTAAAATATGATCTAGCTAAACTAGAGTAACATGATATAAGTCCAGACAGTATAATATGAGTCAAGTGTAATCCCAATAAGAGTCCAGACAATGTAAATCTAATACTAGATGATTCCAGTACAAGATGAGTCCAGTATAAGTTGAGTCCAGTCAGTGATCAAGGATTCCAGGGTGAGTCCATACTATACTCTAACAGTGTATTTTAAAATATCGAGATCGACATGTGAACGGCTGTAGGCAATACGGCACATCGCACACTCGGACAAGTGTGGGATGGCTATCATTCCAGTATAATTCCAAGGGAGTAGTTCCAATATTTGGAAATGTTTACATGTCTACTCCAACATTTCCCCGCCCAACAAGTACAAGTGAATCCATAACCCGACACAAAAATAAGTACAAGTCTAGCCAGAACATGAATGATACCAGTAAGTAATTCTAGGGTGATTCGAGTATGTGATGCCAGTAGTGGTTCCAGAAATAGAGGCCAGACATGAATAAATGAGTGTCGTATAAAATGGATCCAACAATATCAATCGTATTTATAACACAGAATCAAATAGAACTAACTAGAACTGAAATACAGTAATCGACAAGTAAATAAAAGAACTATCAGAGAATGTACTCGTCTGAGCTATGATGGAAAATGTCAACTGAGTCCAATACAGTGCATCGAGGGCCTAAAGATGGAATACTGTATCAATATAAAGATTTGAAATTAAAAGCAAGTCAAACTAAGTCAAACTAAGCCAATCTAGGTCAAATTAGATTATACAAGGTCAATCTAAGTCATACTAGGTCTAACAAAGTCAAACTAGGTCAAGGCAAGTCAAACAAAGTCAAACTATATCGATTTAAGTCAAAGGTTGACTTATATTTGACTTTTGGTCAAATGGTCAACTTTTGGTCAACCCTGGTCAACTAATAGTCCACTCTAGGTTAACTAGGTCAATGGTTGACTCATAGTTGACTTTTGATCAACTGGTCAACTCTGGTCAAGTTTTGGTCAATTTTAGGCTAAAGTTGACTTTTGGTTGACTTTTAGTCAAAACGGTCAACCATGGTCAAACGGGGTCAACCCTAAGTCATTTATCATATTTCTAACCATTACCAACCAAGCTATCCTAATTCTAACCATAGCTTAAACATGTTAAACTCATATCTTAGTTATAGGTATTACCTTAACTCTTATCCCATTACCCTACCAAGGTAAACTCGTGACCTTAGCCTCTAACCCATACCCTTGCCTACATTACCCTCACCCTACTTATCCTTCAATACCCTACTAATGTGTTCTAATACTCTACCCTCGTATCTCGATACCATATCTTGGTATCTTGATACCTTACCTTGGTTATAAGGTAAACTCATTTACCTTAAAGGTAAAGGTAAATCTCATTTACCTTGAGATACTAACTTGAGTATCCTACGATACCCACTATTCTAAGACCCCACTCTTAGTTTCCTGAGATACTAAGATAGGATACAAACTATCTACAGGTTTTCAACATCTAGACACTAGTTAATACTAACATATCATAGGTATCTAACATATCAAAATCTAACCAATACCTCAAATAACAACATTCTAACATATAACTTCTAACCATCTATTCTAACTTAGAAACCTAACACAACTAACATCCACTAACTAATATCTAACCATAACATATATGTATATATATCCATCTCTAACTCTAACCAACTAACATATGTCATCTCTAACTAACAATAACATAGACTAACACAACTAACTATCTAACTTATATAAGATATCACTATCTAACTTCTAAGATACCTTTAACCTCTACATAGATTCTAACATAACCACTAACATACTAACATATCCAAATATACAACATCTAAATTCCTCTCCACTCCAATACTAAAACACACACAAACACGTATACCAAATCCACCCCCCTCTCTTCTAACACACCCACACACATCTATATACAAACAAACTATCACTCGACCACAACACAAATCACTCAACAAACCACACTAGCCTCAAGTCAAATAGGATGGCATGATCCTTCCAACTCTCTCACCTTCATAACATATACACTACACTACCATCTATACAACATCAAATACACACTAGCATATATCCTCTATCAATCTCACTTCTCTCCACTAACCACACACATCCTTATCTCATTCAAACACACACACTATACTAACATATATTACATAACAATAATAAATATATATATATATATATACTATATCATACGGATTCTTGACAACCTATGATACCTACATTCACATGATATCCAGACTACATAGGCTCATAGGTTACACAAAATGCCTATGTCGTATAGTCACTCTTCTACTTAAAACCAATACTTTACCAATTGGGCCTTCACTAAATTCTAGGATTAAAGTATGTTGTAGCCCTTCATATTAGCTTTTCGAAACTTCAAACGGATCATATTTTCGTGTCCGAAAGCTCCCGAAATCGCGAAAACACCGAAACGCGTTCATCTTTCGAACAGTTGATACACAAACAGTTTTACAGAAAGTTCTAGAATGAATTTGTCCTATTAATATATATATTTGAAAATCAAACTTCGATATGGTTCTTTTAAAAAAACGGACGATTAATCGGAGTCTTGAGCTAGGAGTTATGGCATTTCTAAGTTGCTCTGGCTACTAAAAACGTGGATAAAAATTATGACGAATTTGGATTGTTTTAGACAAAAGAAACACATGTAGGCCAAGATACTTGGATACCAACATAGCTATCCAAATAAAACTCATTCTAACCATCTTAAAACTAAAATTAAACCACAAAATAGCCTATTTGCATGAACACAAACACATGGGGTGTCCTATATTGGAAACTCCACAAGTAGGACACCAAACCTATTCAAACTTCCTAAAGAGGACTCCAAAGAGCCTCAAATTAAAATCTAATGGTTGTACATGCATGGGGGTGGATCCTATGGATTCAAATCTAACTAAAATGCAAGAAAAATTGAAATAGAGAGATGGTTATACCTATTGGAAGTGGAATCCCAATGATACACTCAAAGGACACGGTTACGACACGAAAGCTCCTCCAAAATAGACACCCTTCCTTGCTCCTTGATCCCAATCCTTGCTAGCACCTCCTCCTTGGTTGAATGAGAAGAAATGATGGAAGATTGGAAGAAGAATGGAGGGATTTGGAGATCAAAATCAAGAAGAAAACTCTCAAGTTTGGGAAAGAACAAATTTAAGGAAAAAAGAGGCAAGTGTGAAATGAAAGAGAGGGACACCTATCCCCCTATAGGTGGCTGGCCATACATGCCTAATAGGCTATGTGAAATGTCCAAGATGTCCCTACAAGTCTCCTTTGGGTCAACTTAAGTCATGACAAGGTTTGTGGTCAAAAAGGTCAAGTTTAAGTCTCTAATTTAACCATTCTAAGCAAGTGGGATTAGTCTAATGACACTAACTTAATTAGTAGGGTTTGCGCGCCATCCCTAACTAATCTTGGGGTTCCGTCTAGAATCTAAGCTACCCGGGTCACTAACACAAGTCGGAACGAGATAAAAATCAAACCCGACTTAACAAATCCCATAAAATTAATATTAAAATATAAAATTCCCAAAATATTAAAATATAAAAAATGACCAAAATCACGATACATTAATTTAAATATTATTAAAATAATCTAAAATTTACCAATTAATCAAAATTTTAAATAATTCAAAAGTCACAAAATGACCAAAATACCCTTAGCCTAGAAAGTGGTAATTAGCTAATCTAATCACATGGGTTAGGCCTCCATGGTCATGGTTAGTCTCTAGGATAAACAGTTCTAAGGTTACACTAGCAAAATATCAAAATAACAACACACTAATTTAAATAATTTTAAATTAATTAAAATTCACCATAAATTATTATTTAGTATTAAATGATAGATTTTTATAAAAGTTCAAAATTATCCTCATCTTAGAAAAGTGGTGGTTATATTTTGTATGTGCCCAAACGCATGTTTTGTTGATTTTGATATTTTATCTAATTTTTGATAATTTATTTGGATAACCTTGATTTCCAATCCTGACCTTAGTATCCCATGAGTAACTTAAACTTGCGTGTCCTATGTGACCTATGTGCCATGAGGGTTACATGTAACTTCTCGACTTGACCATGTTCCTGACTTGATTACCTGTATATGTGCTGGTACCTTTTCTAAGTGTGTACTGACATATAATTCTAAGTGTGTACTGTAGTATTAGTCTATGTCGTAAGTGATCCCATAAGTTATATGTTAGTACAATCATATTTTTAGCATGGTTATGGTTAGTGGTCAGTAACATCGACGTGATATAATGATTGATGGTTTGATACATTACACTAAGGATGTATTTAGGATTGAAACTCTATGAACCATTCTGGATCCATACTTAAGGTACCCGTACTAAAGTACGACATCTAAGGGAATAATCATGTGACCACGACATGTGAATCCAAGATCAACATAGGGTTTAACTAAGCAACTCAAGTAGGTACATGGGAAGGGAAAGGAATCTCCAGATCGTACATTACCAGCCCTGTTGGACATCCGTCTGGGAGTGCAGGTTAGCCAACATAGATATTGTTTAAATCTGCCGATAATGGATGGCACTATCCGACTACTATGTACTATGCGTTATATGTTCCGCACGGTGGCCTGGCGGGGGACTGGTGTGCATTCAACGTGCTATGCGTTATGATATGAATTGGCTAGCCCTGCTGAAAATGACACGATCTGAAGATTCCTATAATTATTATTGTAGGATGACTCTGCCAAACATAGAAAGTCGTAGGAGTGAATGGCTGCTTATAAGATGACTTACTTGTGATCTGTATCTTCTATTAGTAACCGAAGGATATGGATTGTCGTGACATATGGTTCAACCCATGTCCTTGTTTGTTGTTGGGTTAGGCTAATATGCTACGACAGGCTGTGGACCGAAGTTACGAACAGAAGTCCATAACTTGACCATGGTTATAGGTTGTATCTTATCTCGGCACGATATTGGCACCGTTTGTCCTTGTTTGGTTGTAAGAGTGTCGTATGGTCTCGATGATATGGTATAAGCTTGTAACTCATGAGCCAAGTCTTATTAATATTAATGCTTGGGTTTTGTCTCTTTTATTGTGCTCACTTATGGAACTTGCTATTCGGGGCTGACCCCGCTGGTTTTGTTTGGACAGATCTCGTAGCAGCGCCTGAGGATCTAGCTTTCTTTCCTAAAGATGGTGCATACTAGAACCATGGTTGTCAGAGGACTCGAGTGGATTTCTTCTCCACTACTCTGATATCTTCAATTTTGTAATTGATGTTTAGCTACCGGTACCTATTTAGTCGGCTATTCTGGACATTAGTTTCCTTTTGCATAATTGTAACTAAATCAGACTGCAGCTGACTATGATTATGTACTGTTGACTCTCTGTGCTAGCTGGTATATTGTATGGCTAGTTCTCATGATCATTTTGATGAAGCGTCGGGGACGTCTTTCTGTTTTATCTTATATGCTCATTAATTGCTGACTCTTGTTTGACTGATTAAAACATAGTTGTTCCATAAGACCCTAGGTGACCTGGTTGTAGTATGTACCCCTAAGTCTAGCGACAGTCGTGATCATCGTTTGACGTCTTCGTACCATATACGGGATAGCTGGCCATGTATGTCTCTGTATTTCGGTACTGGAGCGTGACACTAAGCCTAAGATGCTCTACCCAATGTCTAATGCCATGCTATGTTATCATAATTATAATTAAATAATTAGAATTCGGATCACAACACTGTCCAGTATTCTGTCATCGAAACAATAAACAACGACTACAACCAAACATGGACAAGGGGTGGTACACTATTCCACGATAAGACGTTGTTCTATGCTATTATCATGTATGATTATAGAGTACATGCGCATATGTTACAGATACCCGATAACATACACATAAACAATGCAGAAAAAATACGTATACCGAAAACGGGGAGTGACAAACTTGTAACATTAGACTCTGATACCACTTGTTGGGAACACGGTGAGATCCAAACCATAGTTGATCCATGAGGTTATATTAGAATTATCCCATATATATAACTTAAAAGTGAATACTCCTACTAAGTCTCGGACAAATCCTATATATATATATATATATATATATATATATATATATATATATATATATATATATATATATATATAACACACACCTTATCTATATATATATATATATATATATATATATATATATATATATATATATATATATATATATAACACACCTTATCTATATATATATATATATATATATATATATATATATATATATATATATATATATATATATATATATATATATATATATATATATATATATATAGATAAGGTGTGTTATATATATATATATATATATATATATATATATATATATATATATATATATATATATATATATATATATATAACACACCTTATCTTCAACCTAAATGAATCTCGAGCGCCCAATTGGATGCAAGATACAAACCAACATGTTTGTGTGGCATAATACGTATCCTTTCTGTAGTTTTAGTGCATTTAGCCTTACATGTGCAAAGGCATCCTAGATAGGAAAGGATGCATGTTGTTCCATTAGTCAAATAATAACAAAAACTTCATCCAGTAGGGTCACATGTTTGAATCAACTTCACTACAAGAAAAATACCTTTTCACGGCGCACAATGTATGCCGTAAAACACTTTCCACGGCGTACATACGCAAGCCGTATTAGCCCTCGCCGTAAAAACCTGATAGTTAGACAACATATATGGCGTGCCGTCTAAAGTCATTTTGTACGCCGTCTTTTATTATTCACGACATCCATTGTATGTCGTTAAAATGAAATTACGGTGTGTTCCTGCACGCCGTTAATAAAAATTTACGACATACTTTGCATGTCGTTAATATATTATTTATGACATTCTATTGCACGTCTTTAATGCACAAAGCACGACATACTATAACATGCCATAAATAATAGTAAATTATGACATTTATTGTATGCCATGAAAAGTATAAAATACCCATCTATTAGGGCATATTTTTCATGCCTTATATTCTCTTTAATTTTTTTTTTAAAGGTCCTGCCTTTTTGTGCAATCCATTTACCTTTGACAAATCACAAAACAGATAATATGCACAACAATTATGAAAGATAATAACACATTGAAGCAATAATATCTAATGATCCAAAATCACATTAAAGTATACACAATTATTGTTGCAAAGACTAATTTTCATTGAAACCATAATAATGTCAAATCATGTGAATACAAATCATCAACTAAAATGTCACAAAATTGTGGCCATAAAATAATTCTATATATACAAAATATGTTGATTCCTTCATTCCATTCACGATCAAGCGCCAGCATAATTAGAGTAATCTTTCAATCACCTCTAGCTGCTTCTGTAAGAGAAAAAGCTTCGCTAAGAATGTCTGAAGCATCACAGAGGGAAACAGCCATCTCCCTTTTCTCAGCATTTGAGAGAATCTCAGTGACATTCTGAGGCAGCATCCTGGAAAAAGAAGGCAACTGTCACTATCTCCAACAGCTAAAGCATTTGAAATACAATTTCCAGTATAGAGAGAGACATTAAAAATACAATCTCCTGTGCAGAAGTGGAAGCCATGGTACAAAGACCAGCAGGTACCTCCTTTTTTATTTCATTCCTCTAAAGACATATTCACAGGCATTTTGGTTACCAAGGGGACTGACTACTTCGGCTATTACTGCATAGGTTGGCGGGTGGACGATCATCTATGACGGGCTGAGCTACGTTACGGTTCGTGGGGCCGGACACCAGGTCCCGACCTTCGCGCCGAAGCAGGCACGGCAGCTTATAAGGCACTTCCTGGCAGACCAACAGTTGCCTTTCAAACCATTCTAGCCAGTTTACATGATCACTCTAACTCTAGCTTCATAAAGTTCCACAGTTCTTCGCTCGATTCATCTTCCATTTTGGAAAAAAGAAACGATTGCTGGAAATATATAGGTGGAAGCCAATGTTTCCAATACAAAGATAAAAAGAGTCTCCAGTTACATAAAACCAATATTCTGTAAAGAGATGAGAGTCCTGAAATGCGCATTTGTTTCATTATTGATATGTAGTTGGAAGAAGAAAAAAAATCAATTCAATCTATGAGCAGTACAACTTTCTTATTTCCATAGACTCCCTGTGCATTGTTTCATGACTGGTGCATTCTAAAATATTTGGATAACTAAAGTCGAAACTACGGTATCACTCAGTGCAGATCACTACCAAATAACCATTTAACCGATACTTAATAATTTATTAAAAGAGGAAGCAAGTTTGAAAGTTTGTTCTAGAACCACAGAAACACGACACCACAATTTTAAATCACAATTTATTATACCTCCTACATCAAGAGAACTCCGGATTGTTAGAATGCAGTCAATTTCAGAGATTCTACATGCAAAATGCACTAAGAAGGTTTCAACTTTCAACATGACAAAGTCTTATTGATTTAGTAAGGTGTAAATTTCACAAGGGGATAAAGGTTTTGAAGTCGGGTTTTGATTTATAATTGTCATACAAGGTTTTCTTGCTGGTAATATTATAGTATATGTGAACTATATGATGTATGCATGGTCAATCAAGGAATCAACCAACATAAATTTGCCAAGTTCCTAAGATTTATATGCAATCTCCATTGGTGCAAAGTTTTAAATATAGTGTTTCTGAATAAATAGTGGCTTCCATTTTTGGACTTACACTTTTACTTGTATATACAATTTGCATGTGTTTTTATAATATTAATAGAGTGGTAGATGAGATTAGTTGGATCACTCTAGACATTAATGCAGTATTTTCTTCATTGGTCATGGATGATATAAATCTTTCAGTTGCTGTATGGTTATCACATTCTTTAATAATGGAATCTGGGATATGATCTGTCATTGGATTCTGATTGAGATGCATTAATGAGATTAGTTGGATCACTCTAGACATTAATACAGTATTTTCTGATCTGTCATTGGATTCTGACTTTCTGAATAAATAGTAGGTTCATTCATGGCATAAACCATGAGTTTAACTCTTTTGTGTTATATGCAGGAGAGAGATAATATTAAATATGAGACGGGATACAGGAAGGAATGGTGTACTGTTCTTTGCCAGGAAATTCACACATCCTGCAGCCCTTAAGCTAATATTTAAATGTGCCAAACTTGCAACAGCAATGCAAAGACATTAATTTGTATATAGGATGTACTCCAATATGACATAACATATATTGAACTGTAAACTGTAACAGCTAATAATTCCAAAAATTAAACAAATTTATGAATCTACTCACCTTTTACTGAACAGAGAGGAAGGATTGAAGGCTAGGAAACAGGGAGATACTGAAAGTTAGGTGCAAGCAGGGAGATACTGCAAAATTAGTGTCCAGTGTCAGCATAGGCAGAATATCAAGTAGGTGCAAGTATACAATGATTGATGATAAACAGAATCGTTATTCATGCTCCAATCCATATGCATTTAACAAACACTTTTAGCTAATAATATGGTCAAATAAAGAGTAGTCATATTACATTTACCTCATAAGTCTCACCACTAATCAAATTTGATATACTTGATAGGCCACGCGATCGTACTTGATAAAGCCTCATGTAGAAGAAAAAACTCACGGGTCGGCCGATACAAAGTCACCTCATAATAAATTACTTCATGAACCCAAAGTTTATAGCACTCTTGTCCTATAGCCACATGATGGACCAAATCTTTGGGATTTGTAGATGCAATCTCGCCAATTGCCACAACTTCTGAACCCGTCTCCCAATTCAATAATTTGCATTTTGTCCCAATGCTAGGAGAACTTGGAACTTCTGTATTTACTTTTTCCCGCCTTGTTTCGGCTCTCTCTCGGCTGGTAGAACTTTGAACCCCATTAATTGTTTGAGTTATCCTTTCTCACCATGTTTGAGTTTTCTATTTGCTACATGAATGAAAAAAATACATTAACTATTGAACATATTGGTTTGTACTAAAGAATAAAGATAACTATTCGAAGTATAAAACTTACAATGTTATTATTCCCAATAACCTTTTCAGCGATGCTTTTGACAAAAATTTTTAATTCATTCAACTCACTTTCTAATCTATTGAATTTATCACGATGATATTTTTGGCCTTCTACTTTTGAAGGAGTCGCCCCAAAGCCAAGTCCTCTTACTTTTCCTCGTCGTTCAGGGCCAATTACTCTTGAAACCGCATCATCTTGAAGAGAACTTTTTTCTGATGGTGTTGCTGACTTATGAATCTCTTCTACGTCATCCTTATAAAATTGAACATAGATAATTTTAGAACGATATAAGTGAATAACCAAATGATAAAAAATATAAACGAAAATATACCAAAATTTTTTGAGCCTCTAAACTCAATGTACCCATCTTCCTCTTATGTCCTTTGATCCAAACATCAACTCTTTGTATAGAATTAGGATTATCACTTTGTTGATGCTATAAGACATTTTTTAGGTAACAAAGGTGAGTAAAAATCAATAAGACTAATGAAATGACTTGTGTAACAAAACAGATTTTTAGGTAACAAGCAGATTATCACTTAGTTACCATTTCTTCCTCTAGACGAGCATATCCCTTACGACTCGTTGTATGCAGCAAAGTTTGACTTCTCCTCATCTTCTTGAATTTTTCACTTCTTTCCTTTATTACATTTGAAATATATTACATCATTTAGCAATAGCAAAACATTTATAGCAAAAAATACAATGAAACCAACAATATTTACCTTAAATTCTGGAGTACTTCTCTTGATTACAAATGTCTTCCAATCTTTAAAGGATGGTATATTGTCAGGTTTCAGGAGGGCAAGTGCTCGTGGTAGACCTACAACTTTTGCTTGTTCTATCACGTCTTTCATCAAATTAGATCTATGATCACGCCAATGCCTTCCTAACTTTTGGAATACGTAAGTCTTATGGTAGTCATCAAGAATAAATTTTTGCTATAAGAAAAAGATACCCGTCAATAAAAACATAAGTTTAATAAATGCATCTAAAAAACACATAAACATGACATAAATATTACCGTGATGTTCTCCCAGATTTGATGTTTAAAATCATCAGAAAGATCTGTCCATTTCTCCATTGTCACTGGCACTAAATCTCTTGATGTCGAGCCTAGAAAACTAGCAAATTCAGCTACAGTATCTCCAATTGATTGACCCCTATCATTAAAATCAACCGAAACAGGATTTTTTTCTCATACGAATATGATCCATTCTTGATTTACCCCTAGTTTTCTTCTTTTCAGGCACATTAGAACTTGATTGATTTTGATCAATTGGCATATTAGGTGACATGTTCAACGGAGAGTTAGAGTCTCCATTTGATATTCTCACACCTTTATTTCCTCTTTGCATGGTACCCACTATGGCAGCTAAACGTTGTATATCTCCTCTTTTACCACCTTTTTTGGAAGACTTCATAAAACAAGTACATAATAAGAAATAAGTTTTTCACCAAGATATTATTAAAAAAATGTTATAAAGATAAATGAGCTTACTTCACCATATCCCGACATGTTCACAACTTTTTGAATAGACCTGCAGTACCTAAAATATTCATAACGTATGTATATGCATCAGATGTGTGTGTATATGCACAGAGTATCAATGACAGTTTGTATCAGAACAACATGAATATGAAAATATGCAATATTGGATGAATCAGAAATCATGTAATCAGAAATCCTATTTCAGATATTACATGCTTCCAATTACATAAGGTGACTTTCTAGATCCTCCCTCTTTACTCACAATTACTCCAGCTTGTTAACCTTGATATTATGTACATTCTTGCTTCTTATGGTTATTAGCAGAGCAAGCACTCTAAAGTCATACACAAGAGTGAAATATGCTTCAAATAAAAATATCTCCAAACTTATAATTCTACTAACGAACTTGTTTCTTTGCTGTTAAGTGCTTCCAAGGATATCATGTATCTCTAATGTTTGTTCAATCACCTTCATCATAAACTCCACTATTGTATGTAATTTTGTTCATTTTCAAGAGGAGCAATATAATGCAGAAGAAACAACCATCAAATTGAATGTAAGAATGTCGAGGAGAGAAGGCATGTAGAATTTGTACAGTCCTTCCAAGGATATCATGTATCTCTAATGTTTGTTCAATCACCTGCTTTTGATTTCATACAGGGACAAGGCATGTGTATTTCAATATGTATTTCAGATATTACAATATGGCAGACCCCAATAGGTTCTGTACAGTCTCTGAAAAATAATTGAAAAGGTAGCATAATAGTCAAATAAGTACACATTTCAATTAATAACAGAAGGATGATCGATCATGATACATACCACCATTTCTCGAGTAAAGACCACCACTCACATAACCTGAAATGAAAGAAGTAAAGGCATAGCACACTATGAACGTTGTGACAATTGCTCCTCTCCTGGTCACATGAGATTTATGTTACAAAGAGAAAACATTAGACTATAATAATATCAGTATCTTAGTAAACTTCATATAAAAATTTTAGGAACACCTAGCCTATATGAATTATTTCTTACAATCAGCTCCCTAAGGGTCACCTCCTCTCTTACATTACCAGCTGTCATATCCTTTACTGCAAACCGAATCCATGTTCATTTAGGTTCAATCCTCAGTTCTAGCAACTTGTATCCTATGATCCTATCACTTCTCCTCTACACATCTTTCATCTTATCCTCAATTGACACCACCTCAAACTTCATGTTTTGTATTTATTAGGATTAACATGTAAGGCTACTTAGCGTTATAGCAACTTGTGTCCTATCACTTCTCCTCTACACGTCTTTCATCTTATCCTCAATTGACACCACCTCAAACTTCATGTTTTGTATTTATTAGGATTAACATGTAAGGCCTACTAGCATTACAAGTACAAATATACTTAACAAATGACGTTTTATTAAATATATTTGGAATAATTATTAAGTCCAAATATTATTAGGTTTATTTGTTGTTTTGTCCATGTGAAATTGAATTCACCAATTTCTAGGACATCGCCCAGTTTCTGGAACCACATGTTCATCTCTTTATATCAGACAGCCATTTGAATTTCTCAACACCAGCTTTTTTGTTGGACTTTGAGGTAAACGCTAAGTATTTCGACTAGCAGTATTACTTGCAAGAGGTAAGAAGGAGTTGGTTATTGAAATACTGTGATATATCTTAAGGGTTGTCCATCCAAACATCATTAGTTGAATATGGCAAGGTTTGGAGCACACTTAAGTGATGGAAAAAGAATAATTACAGGAACGATCTTCACATAGGTGGAAACAAAAGAATTTAGATATGATAATTTCTCTTTTCCACTATAAAATCTCCTATTTGCAAACTATCACTTGGATACAAAAAATATAAAATATAACAATGTTGAATCTTTGTGTGATAGATTTACTTGACACTCACAACACGCTATAACAATAGAAGTGGTCAGTTAATAATTTAACTTGAACGGTTGTGTTAGAACCGATGTTCCCAAAAGCTTGAGCTAATAGGAACGGACCAACATTACATCAAGGTTCGCAGTATCGGTATCGGAGACAGTATCGGACCATTGCTATGAGTATCGGTATCGAAAATATCGATAGTATCGGCGGTTTCGGATCGGAGTATCGGATTTTTTGGTATCGGAAAACAAATAATTATTAATAAATTATTAACATTTTAAAAATATATTTTATACATTTAGGCATAATTTTATACAGTCCTGTATTTCAGATATTACCTTGCTTAATTATTAATTGAAATGTGTACTCTTCCAAATAATTGACCATAGCACAACAAAATAGTTAGACTAATCGATCATATAACAACAAAATCATTTAGTAAAAGATTAAGCAAGTTCCACATGTGACACTCTTCCAAATGACATATATGTTCTCTTTCACTGAACATGCAAATCATAGGCTTTTGTATGACATTAGTGAAGATGAATATGAAGTGCCAATCAAATCCCAGTTGCTTTGTCGACACCATAAGTGGATATGAGATTAATCTTCAATCTACTTGGTAAAATATTTAAATTAATTAATAAGGTATGAGAGAAAATAGAATATATGTATACAAATTTGCAAATAATTATGATTTGTATAGAAAAACTAATTATGTACCTCATCTGAAGTCACCTTCTCGCAATCAAGTCTTACATAACCTTCACCATCAAGATTCAGATCCAGTTGTAGTGCATCTAATGGTGCACATGGCATGTACGCATTCTCTTCAAAACTTTCTAACTCGTAAAAACCTCGTGGTGGTGCTCTTAAAATAACATACCAATGTGATGCATCACTATCTCTTGAATAAAACACTTGCTTTGCTTGTGAAGCTAAGATAAACGGATCTCTTTCAAATTGACTTTGTCCTTGGTGAAGATTAACCAATGTAAATCCCTCTTCAACTTTGACACCATTTTCTATGTTTGCCCAATCACATTGAAATAAAGGAACCTGAATATTGTAGTAGTCAAGCAAAATTATGTCTCTAATAACCCCATAATAAGTTACTCTGCCAATGACTTGAGATGTGTCTCTTGCACTAGATCGACAAATTATTTCTGCTTCAATTGAAACACCACTGTTTTGTGTGCTTTTTTGGGCATCTTTTGTATGAAATCGATGACCATTGATGACATAACCTGAGAATGACATTACATTCTTTTTAGGTCCACATGCTAGCCATCTTAATATGCTCGACATAGTGCCAACTTGGCCTGTTTTGACTTTATTTGATAGCCATCCTATGAAAGCCTCTGTATGTCTCTTTTGTAGCAGACTTTCATTCTTCAAAAGACGCCTATCCAAATGCTTAAGTTCCTCTAAATACATCCTGATATCAAAGTATACATGATTAACTTAAAAATAAAAATTTTAAGTAAAAATAAGTTATAATTTGGTAGCATACTTACTTAATATACGGTTCGACTTCAGAACTATTGAACAAAACAGTACGATGAGCTATCTCTAACATGTCAGAAGACACACTCCTTGTTTTTTCCTTAGAAATTGGCCTCCCTTCTCCGGTAGTTTCATTCTCAAAATCATCATTGCATCCATATTGAGCTCCAATTTCAGCAGCTTGCTTTATATACCCACTACAAAAACTTGAATACTCTTCCGCAAGATATCTTTCTGTTAAACATCCTTCAGGCCGTGAACGATTTCTAACATATCCTTTTAGTACCTTTATAGATCTAATTAAGAGCTAAACTTAGAAGAGTATAGAATAATTTATAAGTTCATTATTAATTTAAAATATAGATTATTACCTCTCAATAGGGTACATCCAACGAAATGTTACCCCCCCCCCCCCCCCCGCCAATTCGAGCTTCTCGTGCAAGATGAATTGTGAGATGGACCATAACATCAAAAAATGATGGAGGGAAAAATCTTTCTAATAAGCACAAAGTTTCAGCAACTTCAGTTTCGAGTTGTTCCAATCTATTTTTATCAATCACTCTTTGACATAATTCATTAAAAAATAAACAAAGTCGAAATATTGTAGTTCTCGTACCCTTTGGTAGAAGTCCTCTTAATGCTACTGACAAGACTTGTTGGAATAGAATGTGACAATCATGAGACTTGAGATTTAAAATCTTAGAATCTTGCAATGACACATGATTTGAAATGTTGGAGCCATAACCATCAGGCAATCGTAAATTTGCAAGTCTTGCGCAAAATAATTGCTTCTCCGACTTTGATAAATTAAAAGAGCCTGCTGCCCATCGAAATTTATTCCCTATTTTTTTAGCATGTAGTTCTTTTCTTATGCCCATTTCTGCCATATCTTTACGAGATTTAGTCCATCCTTTGTTTTGCCCTTTATACCCAAGAGTGCCAATAATGCTCTCAC
Source organism: Iris pallida (assembly GCA_029216955.1). Classification (NCBI taxonomy): domain Eukaryota; kingdom Viridiplantae; phylum Streptophyta; class Magnoliopsida; order Asparagales; family Iridaceae; genus Iris; species Iris pallida. Next base: position 4,466,395 of record JANAVB010039620.1, read on the forward strand.
AAATGTTCTTCTCAATGTGCATCACGTCCAAATTGTGTCGCAATAACAAACCCTGAAACGTCATATAAAAAAAATTCTAAATTGACAATAATTTAATTTTTCAGAGAAAGAGAGATATATAAAGAGAGGGGTAATGCTAGTACCTTCCAATAAGGTAACTCAAAGAAAATTGATTTCTTCTTCCAAGGCCATATTGAATCAATGCTTGGCTGTTGTTGCTTCTTCTTCCTTTTCTTCTTTTCTTTTTTTAGTTTTCCCCAATTATTGACATGGTTTTTTACCACATCGAAAACTTCTGAACCTGTTAGTGCTCTAGGCTTCCTTCTGTGTTCTTCATTTCCATCAAACCAAGACTTTTTTAATCGAAATGGATGATTGTGCGCAAGAAATCGTCTATGGTTCATATATACATGCTTCTGACAATTAGCCAACCATCTTGAAGATGTCTCAATTCCACATATTGAACAAGCTGCTCTACCCTTTGTGGAATATCCAGATAAATTTCCATAGGCCGGAAAGTCATTTATTGTCCACATTAGAATAGCCTTCAAATTAAATATGGATTGACTGAATGAATCAAAAACATTCACACCATTGCTCCATAACTCTTTCAAATCTTCTATAAGTGGCTCCAAATATACATCTATGTCATTTTCTGGTTGCTTGGGTCCGGGGATTAATAACGTCAACATCAAATTTTCCTTTGACATGCATAAGGAAGGGGGCAGATTATAAGCAACCAAAATCACAGGCCAACAGCTATATTGAGTACTACGATCACCGAAAGGATTAAATCCATCCGATGCAAGGCCAAGTCTAAGACTACGAGGATCTGATACAAAATCAGGCCACTTACTGTCGATCATATTCCATGCCATTGAATCAACAGGGTGACGGATCTTTCCATCCTGACTTTTTTGAGTGTTATGTCATCTCAGTTGTTTCGCCTTTTCAGGTGATTTAAACATTCTCCTAAATCTTGGTATTATAGGACAGTACCTCAACAACTTTGCAGGAACTCTATTTTGAATCTTTTTGGTGCGCACATCAACTTTCCACCGTGAAGCCCCACATTTTGGACATGTCTCCATAAGTTCATTTTCCTTTCTAAATAAACAACAATCATTAACACAAGCATGTATCTTCTTATAGCCTAGATCAAAATCTTTAAGTAGCTTCTTCACTGAATATAAAGAAACAAGAAGTTTGTTGTCTGGTGGTAGAAGTTTGCCAAGCATCTCAAGAAGTTCATTAAAACCATTGTCTGTAAGACTATGTCCAGCTTTATACTTGTATAGGGCAACAACTGCAGCCATCTTTGTGTAAGTAGATCCATCATATAAAGGAAGTTCAGCATTCTCCATAAGATTTGCAAAATTTGCATCTCTTCTTTCATATTCAGGTTCCATATTATTATCATTGTCATCAAAATAATTCTCTTCAAAATTTGCATCTCTAAACATTTTATATGTTTCGGGTATTTCTAAAGCTTCATCTCTAGTTGCAGAAGAACTTTCTCCATGAAAGACCCATTTATCATATAAAGGATCCATCCCAAATATGACTAAGTGTTCATAAACCGTATCAAAATGATGAAATCGATGACTTAAACATCGACAACAAGGACATTGAATTTTTTCTGGATTTCCCTTACTAGCTTGAATTGTGTCAGCAAACATGCGTGCTCCATTTTGATATGCTTGTGAATCTCTACAAATAAAGACAAACCCCAGGCCCACACATAATCTTATATTAATAAAAAGCAACAAGTATTCTTACATATTAATGTTTTTGGTTTTAAGAAATAAATAGTAACCTTTTAAGGTGTACCCAATCTTTGTCCATTGTTAATGAACCCACTTGTACGAATTATAACCTGTTAAAGACATCCATGAAGTTGAAGTACATAAAAAAATTATCATTACTATGATGACGAGCAAAAGAAGAACCAAATAAATGCCTTAATAGAATTGATTCCAATGAACATCTTAATTAATCAAATCGCCATTAAATCATATCAGTCTAATAGGACAGTAGATTACTCGGCCAGTTAATTGTAGATTGGTCCTTTTTAAGAACACTGTAGTCAATCTTCAATACCCAATAAATAAGCAAGTTTGGGATCTTTTATACATCCATACAACCAGCACCATATTAAGACTTAAAGTATTCTAATAAACCTAAACTCTGTTTAACTTCAAATGATATTGAAGATATGGACTAGTAACTAAATCCTAAGAAGACTTGAGCTACCTTCAACTACCAATGGCTCATTGGGCATCGAATGAAGAATCGATGAAGGGGGGTCTGAACTAGAGTGGCAATCCCTATTTTCCTCTCTACACTCACACAACCCTACAATTAACCAACAGAGGACAAACACAAATACTGAGGACAAAGTGATATGAATTATTGGCATTTGTAATGGTCAATATATGAATAAGGTGACTGAGCCATGTTCAGAACAGATTGCTCAGTACAATATGGACAGGACCAACTAACAAATCAAGGAATGTAGTGAGCCAATAGTGTAGGTTTGGGTTGATACATCCAAATCTGATGTAAGGGCAGGTCATTAAGCTAAGGGTCTGAGCCTACTACTGGATACCTAGTCTGAACCAAAAAGGATTTGGCATGAACATATACTTGTATACCCCCTTTGAGGATGCAAGACAAGAAAGATATACATGATATGTTTATCAGAGGAATTTAAAGATTACCTGGGGACATTTGTCACTTGTCAACCATTAGATTATCTATATCATACTACAAAGTAAGTTTTGAATTTTATGCATCTAGTTTGTCCAGAACAGTTGTACTTCTTGCATATCACTCATTGTATATACACTATTAATTTGATGATAATCTCCACATAATTGGTATCTCTTTATCTTTACTGGAAATCAACTGGGTCACTTGGTTAGGACAGGTGTTGTAAAAGTTCACTACCACTACCTTTCTCATGTGAAAGGTCACTACCACTACCTTTCTCTTAATACATGAACCTAGCTTGGAGTCGGAGCATGGTTAATCCTACTCATTTGCTTCGAGTATGTATCTCTGCTTGCATTCCTTGTAGTTAGTTATTCATGTCAAAGAGATTCTGTATACATCAAAAAGTAGTTGTTTACTCTTTCTAGTCTGATACTTTGTTGTTAAAGAAAAGTTGACACCTTGAAGGAGCTGTGAGCTTTGATTTGAAACCAAGAAAGAGGGAAAAATAATATAAACTTTTTTTTCTTCGCACAAGAAGACACATCCTCATTGTATTATGTTTGGAAATGTCTTTTCAAGGTACTTTGTTTGGAAACATCCTTGCACTGTTTTGTTTCAACTTAGTTTTTAAGTATCAGCGGAAACCGACAATGAAAACATTGAAACTCAAGAAACTGGTAAAACATATATTCATAGCAAGGGTCCGAAACCAATACCTTAACTTATACTTCGAACCTTGGTGTGGAAACACCTTAAAGGATGTTTTACTTGGAAGAACTCTAACCACTTTCATATACTATAAGCGAAAAAAGATGAGGGTTCAGGATAACTACAAAAACAAAAGAAATCATCTTAAGATGTTCTTTTACCTACCTCTATCTGTTATCTTTGGCTGTATTATGTTATCTACTTTCTTAGTATTCGTTAGTTCTTATTTCCATATTTTGCAGGCAAATCTTGCTAGCATCTGAGATTGTGGTGCTAATTGGCATAACTATGAGCTTCCGTGTCACAAGCCATTACTCTGTGCCTCAATACGTATGCTCAGCACTCATCACATTTGTAGCTGCTGAAGTTCTTGAAGGTATTGCATTGCGATTTATTCAAAAGATTTAAAAATTGCTAAAATTTTAATTCTGGGAGAAGTTATTCTAGATTCTCATGAATTACTATTTGTACATCCGGTGTTAGGTTATGCTCACTTTCCAAAAAATGTGACTAGTTATCTTTATAACAATGAAGACCTTGCATTTCCCTTATGTCATTTAACTTATTATAAATAATTTTGGTTTAACATTTTGAGAAGGAAGGTTGCTTACATAGGATAACACTTTCTTTTTATTTTTTCCAAAAAGCTCTACATTACATGAGGAATTTGAAGAAAAAGATGCAGAAACCTGGACATACCAAATTACAATATTGATTATACAATAAAACTACATTATCAACTATATAACAATTAGAATTCTCTGAAAGGGTTAAGCAATGGTTACGCTAAGATAAAGAACATAATCATTGGAACTTTTCTCCAATAAAAATGGGATCAATTATGGAACACAACTATTGAGTAGGTCTTGTCGACTAAACTCTACATCTGAGTGCCAACATGACATCAACCCTCTTAAGTGATAGTAAACTCTGACCAAACAAGATGTCTTGACAAGAATTGGCTTGCTGTAATCTATAAGACTAGTTGGCGGATATGAAATGCTAACTTATTGGTTATGAAATATAAGCTCATACAACCAACGAGTAGCCTCCACCATAACGATATTGTCAAGTTTCTCTAAAGGCTTTCAAACAAACAAAAAACTCTTCTTTAGGAAAGGCCTTTGTGATAAAATACAACAGGAATATCCTAGAGATTACAGTGTGGATAAGAAACTCTTATACCAAAAGGCATAAGAAATATTTAAAAAAACTTATAAATTCAGAAAGTCGTTCTAAAAAAAGACCATTACAAAAAAAGAAGACGATTATTATGAAATTTCGACACCAATACAACAGAATAAGTTTCACCAAAACGGGTGATTCACACTTTACTACTGCCAATTTGATAGGCCATTCCTGCTATATATGGTATTGTTTCTTACCAAACAATAACTAAGACAAAAAAATTGATGTCCCACTTTTCATCCTCCAGATTGATCACAAAATACATTATTGAAAAATGACTTGGATATGTTCCTTACCAAACAGTAACCAAACATTTTTATTATTCATATTTTCTGGCCTTATGTGTTCTTTTAACACAAATTTTGGGTTTTGTTTCTTACCAAACAGCAACTAAGTCTTTATTGAAAAATAACAACTTTATACCTCAAAATAATATCAACTTTATACAGAGATTGAAACTAAAACTAATCAACGAAAATCAATTAATCCAAAAACATATACCTCAAAATAAAATAAATTTTCTTATGGAAAAATGGTGGAAAAATAAATTCTTACCAAGACGTCGAGTAGCAGACGTAGTTCCTGAAATTGATACATAAAAAACCCTAAAATCAGATCACTCTAATTAAAAGGGGGAAATTGGTACATGCAAAACCCTAAACCCGAAATATAAAGGGGGGAATTGTAGAAAATAAAGAAGAAGGAAGAAAAATATGACAGATGTAGCAAGAAGGAAGAGAAATCAGAGAGAGAGAGAGAGTACCTGTGAGAGACGTGAGAACGAAACCTGTGAGAGATGTGGGAACGAGAGAGAGAGAGAGCAGCGGGAGAAAGAGAGAGAGAGAGAGAGCAGCGGGAGAAAGAGAGAGAGAGCAGCGAGAGAGCAGCGGGAGAAAGAGAGAGAGCAGCGGGAGAATAGATCTATTCCTAACTCTTTTGGGGATGGGTTAGGAATACATCCGCGGGAAACAAAAAAATAGAGGCGCGTTAACCCCAAATTTTTTTGGGTCGAGAAATTTTACGGCATTTACTGTACGTCATATTATTGGTATAGTCATTTAAGGCATTCTAATGAATGCCATAAATAGATCTATTAGTCATATTCTTAATATTTTACGGCATTCACTAAAATGTATGCTGTGAATTAACTATTTACGGCATACATTTTATGTATGCCCTAAAGTTAAAGTCGTAAAAAGTCTTTTTTGTTGTAGTGTTCCTTTCGGCTCTGTTAAGTGTCATGTCCTCTATAACGTTTACAAAAATGATAACTTTTTTCAACACTTCAAAACATATTTGTCTAGCCTACCTTTACTTCTAGTGATTCCATTAACTATTATACTATGATCCTCCTTACTGGAGCTTCTATTGGTTGCCTTGCACATGTCAAAACCACCTAAAATGTTTCTCGCATCTTGTCCCTCAATTGACGTTATCTCTAACATTGTTCCATTAGTGTTGTATATAATAATTAGTTCCATAGTTCAAAACTTCAAGATTCAAATACATGACATTATGATCAACCATGCCCATTCAGTGATCTGCTCAACTGGAAGATTAAATATAAGATTACATATCTACCCACATGGTGGCTAAAGGTCTACTAGTTAGTACTGTTGGAGATTGATTCAAAGCTAAACGTTATTGACTCAGTTGAGTGGCTGAGAATAGTTGCTAACATGTAGGTCATTATGACCTGGTTTTGTGTGAGCTTTAAGCTCCTTTTTAGCCTTTTTTGTTTCTTTCTTTCTCTATTTAAAGCACAACTCTCAATGAATAAAATCACTCAAGCTATTAGCAATATTAAAGAGCTCTCTTGCATTCTCTTCTTGAAGGTTTTGCTAGCCCTCTCGTCTTCTTGTTGTCTTTTGGTATTAGATTAACATTGTGGTATCAAAGCATTCAATTTCTTGTAAGCCTAGAACCATTTGTTTCTGACTTAACAACTTTAAGCCATTGACATGTAAATGGCCATAACGTAAATGCCATAACTGAGATTCATTCTTTATATTAGAAAATAAAGCATAATTATCAAGACATGAAATTTCTAGAGGAAACATTTTATTTTCAGCTATATGAATCTTTAATGTTGTCCTATCAGAATTCTTAGGCATAATCAAGCATGTATCATTTTTGAAAGTAATTGAATAACCTTTTACAATCAATTGACCAACACTTATCAAATTATGGGCAAGACTAGGAATATAAAAACATCATGGATTACCTTTTCCATACTTGACTTTGTTTTTACTGCAATTGTACCTTTACCTTCAATCTGCATAACTGTATTATTTCCCAGCCTAACTTGTGTCTTGACATATTCATTTAAATCACAAAAAAGCTTTTTGTCTCCTGTCATGTGGTTACTACATCCACTATCTAAAAACCAAACATTACTTCTATCTTTTCCAGAATCAGAACAAGTCATAAAAAGATTACTATCTTCTTTACCTTCATCACCTCTCTTCTCTGTGTAATTCGCTTGCTGCTTGGCTTTGGCAAAGCAGTATGCCTCAGTGTGTCCAAATCTTTTACAAAAATAACATTGTTTACCTTTGTAGTTTTGGTGTTGATTACCTCTATCATTGTGGCTGCCTTGATTACCTTTATCATTGTGGTCGCCTCTTTGATTGTTCCAGTCAGATCTTCATTGATTGCCTCTATCGTTGGTGCCTCCTCTTTGATTGTTCTAGTCAGATATTCCTCTGCCATGTCCATGATAGACACCTCTTCCAAATCCTCTACCTTGATGTGTTCTTGTATTTTCTACTCTTGTCTGAAATGCCCTTTCAACGTTCTTTTCTGCTGTCCTGTTTAGTCTTTGTTCATGAGCTAGAAGAGAACTTGTTAGTGCACTAAAAGAATATGTAGATAAATCTTTGGATTCCTCTTTTGCAGCTACTACATGGTCAACTTTAGGAACAAGAGTCCTTAAAACTTTTTCTACCGCCTTTTTATCGTCAAACTCTTCACCAAAAGTTCTTAACTGATTGACAATATTTGCAGCTTTCGTACAATAGTCATCAATTGTGTCAGCATCCTTCATACAAAGATTTTCAAAATCACTTCTAAGAGTTTGTAACTTGACGGATTTTACCTTTCCATCACCTTCATATTGCTGCTTCAAAATTTTCCAGCCATCGGTTGACTTCTCAGCATTAGCAATTCTTGGAAAGATGGAGTCATTCACCGCTTGTTGCAATATGAGTAGCGCCTTCGCGTCTTTTTTCCGAAGATCCTTCATTTCAGCTGTCTTATCCGTCTCTGTATAGCCATTCTCAACAAGCTCCCAAAGATCTTGTGAAATAAAAAGTGTTCGCATTTTGATACTCCAAAAACTATAATTTTCACCACTAAACATAGGAATCAAAGATTGTGAGAGATTACCACCATTTCCAATATTTATCATTTTTTTACGTAAAAAATAAATCAAAACCAACAACAAAATTAAATAATTGTACCTTTTCTCCACCAAAAATAACAATAACAACTTACTAGCACTCTTACTTCAAAACTTCAAAATGCAACGATAGTAATCTTCTACGATAAAAATTTGCTCCCATCTTCAACACGAACCCAAGCTCTGATGAAGGTAAAGAAGATAGTAATTTTTTTATGAATTGTTCTGATTCTGGAAAAGATAGAAGTAATATTTGGTTTTTAGATAGTGGATGTGGTAACCACATAACAGGAGACAAAAAGCTTTTTTGTGATTTAAATGAATCTGTCAAGACACAATTTAGGCTAGGAAATAATACAGTTATGCAGATTGAAGGAAAAGGTACAGTTGCAGTGAAAACAAAGTCAGGTATGGAAAAGGTAATCTATGATGTTTTTTATATTCCTAGTCTTGCCCATAATTTGCTAAGTGTTGGTCATTTGATTGCAAAAGGTTATTCAATTACTTTCAAAAATGATACATGCTTGATTATGCCTAAGAATTCTGATAGGCCAACATTAAAGATTCATATGGCTGAAAATAAAATATTTCCTCTCGAAATTTCATGTCTTGATAATTATGCTTTAGTTTCTAATATAAAGAATGAATCTCAGTTATGGCATTTACGTTATGGCCATTTACATTTAAATGGCTTAAAGTTGTTAAGTCTGGAACAAATGGTTCTAGGCTTACAAGGAATTGAATGCGTTGATACTGTTTGTGAAGGTTGTGTTTATGGAAAATAACATCGTACTTCTTTTCCTGTTGTAAAGTCATGGAGATCTACTAAGCCTTTAGAACTTATTCATGCTAACATTTGTGGTCCAATGCAGACTTTATCATTGAATAAGAATAGATATTTTTTGCTCTTAACTGATGATTTTTTCGAATGAGTTGGGTATATTTTTTGTCAAAAAAATCTGAAGCATTTTCTAAGTTTCAGGAGTTCAAGGCTTTTGCTGAAAAGCAAAGTGGAAATGTTATAAGGATCCTCAGAACTGATAGAGGAGGAGAATTCTTATCAAACGACTTTAACATTTTTTCTAAGAAAAATAGTATATTCAGGCAGCTTACGGTGAAGTACACACCTGAACAAAATGGAGTGGCTGAGAGAAAGAACAGAACCATTGTGGAGATGGCTCGAAGCATGCTGAAAGAAAAGAACCTACCCAATGATTATTGGGCAGAAGCTATGGAAACTTCCGTATATTTACTAAATTGCTCGCCAACAAAAGTTGTACAAAAGATGACACCATATGAAGCTTGGTTTGGAAGAAAACCAGGAGTAAGTCATCTCAAGGTATTTGGTTGCATTGCTTATGCATTTATTCATCCTCAAATTCGTAGAAAGTTAGATGATAAAAGTGAGAAATACATTCTTCTTGGTTATAGTAATGAATCAAAAGCATATCGATTATATAATCCAATAACCAAAAAGTTAGTTATTAATAGACATGTAATTTTTGATGAAAATGCTAGTTGAATGTAGAGTGATAGTAAACAGGTTCAGAAGACTGGTGATCAAGGATTTATACCACATGAAGAGGTTATGACCCAACCAACGTCTTCGACATCGATTCCATCTACATCAGCATCTCCATCAAGTGCTTCTCCTATAAATAAAACTGCTTCACCGGTCATATCTTCATCGGCAACAATAGCTAGTTCTTATCCTGTAAACAGAAGTCCTTCAGCTTCTGATGAAGAAAGTCCTCCAAAAAAGGTAAGATCCTTATCAAAAATTTATGCTTCATGACAATTTGCTTTAATGGTTGCAGAACCAATTTGATACGAAGAAGCACATGGAAAAGAAGAATGGGAAAATTCAATGAAAGAAGAAATTACAGCAATTAAAAAGAACCAAACGTGGGAACTGACAGATTTGCCCCATGGAAACAATCAGGGTCAAATGGGTGTATAAGGTGAAATATGATGGAGAAGGTAACGTAAAAAGGTATAAAGCACGTCTAGTTGCTAAATGTATGCGCAGGTATATGGTATCGACTTTTATGAAACTTTTTCATCTGTTGTTCGCTTAGAAATTGTTAGACTAATTTTAGCTCTCGTAACTTATAAAAAGTGGGATGTTTTTCAATTTGATGTTAAATCTGCCTTTTTAAATGGTTATTTGAACGAGGGTGTTTATGTTGATCAACCACAGGATTTTGTGATCAAAGGTAAGGAGAATAAAGTCTACAAATTAAAAAAGGCGTTGTATGGACTGAAACAAGCACCACGAGCATGGTATAGTCGACTTGACTCTTATCTTCATAAACACGGGTTTCACAGAAGTGATAATGAGCCTACATTATATGTGAAGACACAAGGTAATGATAAAATACTTATTGTTTGCGTTTATGTAGATGACATAATATACACGAGTTCTTCCTCATCTCTTATTGAGGAATTTAGAACAATTATGATGAATGAGTTTGAAATGTCAGATCTAGGATTATTGTAATATTTTCTTGGTCTTCAGGTCCAACAAACAACAAGTGGTATTTTTGTCTCTCAAGAGAGGTATGATTATAATTTGCTTAATAAATTTCAGATAAAAAATTGTAAAGGGTGTTCTACTCCAATGAATTCAAATGAGAAGTTGGTTTTAGAAGATGGAACAGAAAAAGCTGTTGAAAAATATGTTAGAATACTTGTTGGAGGATTAATGTTCTTAACTCATTCCCGTCCTGATATTGTTTTTGCAGTAAGTTTAATATCGAGGTTCATGCACAAACCTTCTAAACATTATCTTGGAGCAGCAAAACGCATTCTCCGCTACATTCACGCAACCAAGAACTATGGAATTTGGTATTATCCTTCTTCCATTTTTAAGTTAATTGGTTTTACTGACAGTGATTGGACAGGTTCCCTAGAAGACCGGAAGAGTACAAGTGGATTCACCTTCAACCTTGGTTCGGGTGCGGTCTCATGGATGTCAAAGAAGCAAGAAAGCGTCGCACTACCTTCTTCCGAAGCTGAATAAGTTGCTGCTACTTCAACTGTCTGCCAAGCTACATGGATGAGAAGAATCATGGAAGATCTGTTCGAGAGTCAGACATCTCCAACTCCTGTCTATTGCGACAACAAGGCAACAATCTGTATGGAAAAGAATCCGTCCTGCCATGACAAAACACATTGAGCTCCGTCACCATTTCATACGTGAAGCTGTTACAAAAGGAGTCGTGGAGCTGAAGTACTGTTCGACAAATGATCAAATCGTCGATGGCTTCACTAAGGCATTATCCTGCGAGAAGTTCTTCAAATTCAGAAATCTTCATGGTGTTGTAGATTTTGAATCAAGGGGGAGTGTTGGAGATTGATTCAAAGCTAAACGTTATTGACTTAGTTGAGTGGCTAAGAATAGTTGCTAACATGTAGGTCATTATGACCTGGTTTTGTGTGAGCTTTAAGCTCCTTCCTTTTAGCTTTTTTTTTTTTCTTAATTTCTCTATTTAAAGCACAACTCTCAATGAATAAAATCACTCAAGCTATTAGCAATATTAAAGAGCTCTCTTGCATTCTCTTCTTGAAGGTTTTGCTAGCCCTCTCGTCTTCTTGTTGTCTTTTGGTATTAGATTAACAAGTACTACTAAACAATACCTCTCATCTATGTTGTCCACCAAAGTTGTAGTTTCAAGTGCACTGTTGGCCAACAATGAGATGTCATATTGTTAAAGGATATTTTAGCAAATACTTACATTCCATATATTAAAACTAGCATATATTTTCACTATTTTTTTAACTAACAAATGACTCCATTTTTTTGTTAAAGAACAATTAAAAAATTTAAGAAATACCCCCCTTTTTTTAAATACATAAGAGTGGGAGTATTTGTTAGTTAAAAAAATAATGGGGATATATACTAATTTCAATATTTGTAGTGGGAACATTTGCTAAAATATTCCTATTGTTAATTACCAAAAGATGATTAGCTAGCCACAATTAGATTAACAGGATGCTTCCAACGATAAAAGACCCGGGCCTTCATTATTACCTACCTAACAATTGTTATCATTCACTCGCACACAGAAAATGACACAACAGACCCACCCCAGTTGAGAAAAACATCCTCGTTACTTTGTCCCCACTTGGTCCTTTCCCTCTCTCATATGTGTATATATATGTATGTGCTCGCTGGCACCTTCTTCCCAAAACCAATCAGCCACAACCCCAGCTAGCATAATCATATTGTGAGTTTCTCCGATCAAACATGCCGCTTCATGAACCCGTTGCCGGTGAAAACATACCTAATCAGTCACTAACCAACATGCCAGTCGTCGTCCCATATCCAACGCTGTGCTCCCTTCAACATACAGCACCACCGACGAGTGTAGTGTATCCGGTTACACTCAAGGTAAGTTGAGCAATCACTCAGCTAATAATTCATACTGCAGCACCAGATCGATACATTCATGTTAGATAGACGTATATAACTTGTTTGTTTCTACGAATGAAGCAGTTTGAGGAGGTCGTCTACAAAGTTAAAGTCGGGCAAAGAGGGTGGCTATGCGGCGTGGTTGGCAGTTCAAGTAAGTCGGCAGAGAAGAGCATACTGAATGGCGTAAGCGGTCAGGTCTGCCCGGGGGAGATGCTAGCCATGCTAGGCCCCTCCGGCAGCGGCAAGACCACCCTCCTCACTGCCCTTGGTGGCAGGCTGCCATCAGCCGGGCCACGGAGGCTGTCGGGTAAAATCACCTACAACGGACAGACCTTCACCAGCTCCGTAAGGCGGAAGATCGGGTTCGTCTCGCAGGACGACGTGCTCTACCCCAACCTTACGGTGAGCGAGACCCTCACATTCACAGCGTTGCTCCGTCTGCCGCGCACCTTGGCTCGAGCAGAGAAGGTCGAGAAGGTGCGGCGGGTGATTGCGGAGCTAGGCCTCGAGAAGGTGGCCCACAGCATGATTGGCGGCCCCCTCTTCCGAGGCGTTTCGGGAGGCGAGCGGAAGAGGGTGAGCATCGGGCAGGAGATGCTGGTGAACCCCAGCCTCCTCCTCCTGGACGAGCCCACTTCTGGGCTGGACTCCACCACAGCCCAGAGGATCGTTACAATGCTCAAACGCCTGGCTGCGGAGGGCGGCCGGACCGTGGTGACGACCATTCACCAGCCGTCAAGTCGGCTCTACCATATGTTTGACAAGGTGGTGGTCCTGTCCCAAGGCTTCCCCATCTACTACGGCTCTGCGTCCGCCGCCCTCGAATACTTTTCCTCCATCGGCTTCTCATCTGCTTTTAGTAGCAATCCCGCTGACCTGATGCTTGATCTTGCCAACGGTAATTAAGTACAACTAGTTCTGCTGCTAGCTGTTACCTATAATTGAATAATCACTACGTGGACCGCATTTTGGCCCACAGTTTTTGTCTGCGGTCTACGTGACGGTCTTTAATTGGCAGGACACCGATGAGTGAGGCCCACGCAAATAGAAAAGGACAAATTGGATTGCGTCACGTCAGTCCGCGATCACTGTCGGCAGACACAGACCGCAGGCTGTTTAGCATTTTCCTACTTAATTATTTACTCCTGCCAAAGGTTCTAATATATCTGACCGCAATTATCATCAGTTAATTGCTATACCTCTCATCAGTTGTCAAGGCCGGTCTAGGGATAGGTCATACAAATATTTGGACTTGGTCTACCCAACTCTACTGGGGCAACTTCTAGGCTCAGAATGACCTTATAAGAGTTCGGAGTCGTGAGTGACCCTCTAGAATCGGCTCACTATAAAGTTAAAGGGACAACCAAAACTAACTTCGATAGAACAACGCAACCGAGTGAACCGGCCATGTCAGTTGCTCTACAAGCAAGTGCACCTTGGCTTCACTCCACCCAACATGTCCAGTACTACATCTTCACTCAACTCACGTTTCTCCTTTTTTCCATTATGGTGTGGACGGATGGGAAACAGGCCAGGCACCCTTAGCTGATAGCGACAGTCACTGCCATCCTCTTCTGTTTAAAAATCACGCATGTCGCCATCAACGTACTTAGCTAGAGAACTAAAATTAGATATAAACATAAACAATTATACAATTTGGCTTCCAAAAATTTTTGCCGATGTCATCTCTCATTATGTGACATCTGACATAACAACTAATATGACAGCTGACATATTATATTTTAACCCAAAAAATTAATTATTCAAAAAAATCTATTGTTAATGTTAATAATGCTAATTTTAATTTAATGTTAATTTTAAAATTAAAATTAATATTAATATTCATGTTAATTTGATATTAATTTTAAATTTAATATTAATTTTGATGTTAATATTAATGCTAATTTTAATTTAATGTTAATATTAATTTTAATGTTAATGTTAAAGTTAACATTAATGTTAATGTTAATTTTAATATTAATGTTCATATTAATTTGATATTAATTTTAATTTTAATATTATTAATTTTAATGTTTAACTTTCTCATGTCAGTTGTTATCTCATCAACCATGTCATATATCACATAATGGAAGATGGTATTACTCAAATTTTTTGGAAGCCAAATAGCATTTTTGAAACATAAAATTTTACTGCTTAGTTGCGGATCTCCACTTGTTACCCGGTTCGAACTTCAAACTCAACTTGATATATAAATAAATCTCTTTTGGTTTCTAAGCAGGACCGGCCATGAGGTAAGCCGACAAGACTTGGACTTGAACAACACCCCTATGCTAGGGTAGCCCTCTGGCTCAGCGTGATCCTACAAATGTCAGGGTTACGGATGACCACTAAGTCCGGCTCACGATAAAAATCAAAGGACAATCAAAATTAGCTCCGAATAAGACAAGCCAACCCTCCGGAACAGTCCTGTTTCTAAGCATCACAGTATATACTTTTCGTGAAACTAACAAATATCATAGCATAATTTTCTACTTTCAAATTCTTTGGTGAGCACAACGAATAACTAAACCTGGTCTCGACATATGTACCTGGGTCAGGGATCCCGCCAGATTCGAACCAGGCCACCTCTGAGCAGGGTGATACCACAGACGAGGAGCAGAAGTTGGTGTCAAAGAAGCTGATCTCAGCATACGAGCAGATATTTGCCACTAAACTGAAAGGCGAGCTCAAAAGCATGGACTCCAACATCTATGGTGATAATAACAAGAGATATCAAGCCAGCATGAGTAAGCTAATTTATACATCTTTCAATTAAACTCGTCCTTAATTTTGAGATGCTATGGTACAATACTAGCTAGCTCTCGGACTTGAAGCTCGAATTACCGTTCATTTTTTTAACTTGCCTTGGTTGGTTGTGACGGCCAGGAGCAAAGGGGGAAAAATGGAGCACAAGCTGGTGGGAGCAGTTCCGAGTACTGTTGATGCGGAGTCTCAAGGAGAGGAGGTTTGAGGCTTTCAACAAACTAAGGATATTCCAAGTAATATCCGTGGCCACCCTCGGTGGGCTTCTTTGGTGGCACTCCTCCCCAAACCATATACAAGATCGGGTATGTATGTATGCATGTTAAGAGTTTGCTATGCCTACAATCAAATGTTCATAATTTTCTTACAATCGTCACGTGTCGGACTTCGATATTGGAGTGAGGGGAGGAAGTGGTGAGGTTGGTTAGAGCCCATGTAGTAGGGGGTGAGAGGGGAGATGGGACCGGTTGATATGTACGGGGTCGAAGAGAGAGAGGTTATAACCTTTTTACAATCTCTCTCCCACCCGTTCATGGGTCCGCCCGATCCCATCTCTCCTCTCATTTCCCATTTCCCATGCTACATGGGCTCCACCCAACCAAACCATTCCCCCCTCCAATCGAAATCTGACACGTGACGATTATAAGAGAATTACAAGCATTTGTAGGCATAGCAAAGCTCTTAATTATGACCGACTCTAATTGATTGAGATTGTTGTCGTGCAAGAGTGATCGAACTAAGAGGTCGGTTGGGCATTAATTGATTCATGACTTGCATGCATATATATAATTGCAGACCTCTCTCCTTTTCTTCTTCTCCGTGTTCTGGGGCTTCTTTCCGCTCTACAATGCCGTGTTCACATTCCCTCAAGAACGTTCAATGCTCATCAAAGAGAGGTCCTCAGGGATGTACCGCCTCTCCTCCTACTTCCTCGCCCGCACCGCAGGAGACCTCCCCATGGAGCTTGCCCTTCCCACTGCCTTTGTCATCATCATCTACTGGATGGGCGGGCTCAAGCCTAACCCCGTGAGCTTCCTTCTTTCCCTCCTCGTGGTCTTGTACAATGTGCTCGTCTCCCAAAGCCTTGGCTTGGCCATCGGTGCCATACTCATGGATGTCAAACAGGCCACCACGCTCGCATCCGTGACCACTCTCGTCTTCCTCATCGCCGGCGGTTACTACGTGCAGCAGATCCCCCCATTCATCGTGTGGCTCAAGTACCTCAGCTACAGCTTCTACTGCTACAAGCTCCTTCTCGGAGTTCAATTCAGGGACGGCGACACGTACGAGTGCTCTCCGGGAGTCATGTGCCGGGTCGTGGATTTTCCGGCAATCAAGTCTGTGGGTCTCAACCACATGTGGATAGATGTGTGCATCATGGCCCTCATGTTATTTGGCTATCGGCTTGTTGCTTACATGGCATTGCACCGGTTGAAAACAAGGTGAAGATCAAAGAGAATTAATTCCTGTACGTACTAGCTAGCTAATTCTGTGAAACTCTCCCAGCAAGCGATCGAAATGAAGTGGATTATCTGTACATAGCATGCATGCATGAGACCTAATCCATTTTCTACTTACTGAAACAATGAGGGGATCCATTATGACAGTTACTTTTACCGGAGACGTATGAAGATCTAAATATAATACGCAATTTACCTAAATATTGCATCTAGATAGGAACTCTACGTACCTGATTCTTCCTATGGACAAAGAATTTAAGAAACTGGTTGCGTAGCCATTTGGCAAGATCGTCATTTCAATCAGCAAATAGAGTGTGTAGTCTGTCAAATATTCAAATAGTGTCCTGTTTCACAAGCAAACCACCTTGTAGGATCACTTACCAAAAAAAAGAAAAAATGAAACAAAAAAGATTTGTGTACAATCATCTGCACAATTGATACTTCCACACAAAAATGTATAATACAATATATTGAAAATGAAGAGGAAGCGAATTAATAAATGCTTGTGGACTAAAGAAACTGAGTTTATTCACCATTTCTCAGAATTTTAAACTGATCCTAGGATTGTGAATGTAAATATTGCTTTCTAATCCTCTTATTCTTCAGCTTCCTAAACCACAAGATTTGACCCCTCAAATTCTCTCTGCTTACTGTCACGTTCCGCTTTCGCAGAATCTATAAATCATTAATATTGGACGTGATGTCGTACGAACCTAAATTTTACTTGTACAAGTCAAGAACGTACACGAGTGATAATCCACCACCACCACATAGCAGAAAGAAAATTGAATAAACAAAATAGGAAGAAATAACTATTTATTAAGGGTTATGTTAACATGTGTCCTATACATTGATAAATGTGCATTTTACATTAGTACTCCCAACAGCACATTTATCAATGCATATTTTACATTTATCACTGCATATTTTAAATAAAAGATGTATTGATAAATGTGCTGGTGGAAGTACCCATATAAAATACACATTTATCAATCTATTAACATGTGCCCTTATAGGGAACATGTTAACATAACTTATTTATTAATAATTTGCATCGGAGTACAATATTTCAATATATTTAAAATGTCATCTCGTCTTACATTCATAAAATAAACAAAATAACATATAAGTTGTCATAAAATAATAATGTTGTTCCATGCATCATGTCCCTTTATTACATTGGAATAAAAAAAATTCAAAAGAAACATCTTCAAAATACTTTAAAATAGGAAGAGCTTTAATTAGTTGCTTCTTGAGTCTCCTACTTTCTTTGTGCACCCACGTTGTTTCCAACACATGTGGAGAAGGGGTCAGTATATTAAAAAATGCACTGGTGAGCGAAACCAACCCAACTCACCTAAATTGACATTGTAATCATATGAAGTATATAATTTATTAAATGGTATTCTATTAGGGACTAGGGTCGATTGAAATTTCATATTCGATAATATAAAGTGGAAGCAGAAAAAACATATTCCTACTTCATATTCAACAATATAAATTGAAAGCACAAAAAACATATTCATATCACTTAACAATGATTTCTTACCAATAGTCGATTTGCCCGTCCTTGCATAAAGTAAGGATTAACCCTTACAGTCCTTGCAGAAGATATACGTTAGTATACAGTCAGTCTATATGACGGTCGTTAGTGAATCTAATACCATAAATGACTATACATGGTATTGTGACACGTCCTTCCAGTCGGGGTAGCTAGCCCCATTGAAGGTCCCATAAATTTTTGCGTGAAAGCATGTTTCACATGTAATGTCCTGCTCCGTTCGGTGTATTAAGATGGTTCGTTGGATGAAAAGGTCGTTTGGACTTGGGTTCAGACAGAGAATCTATTTCATAGATCCACTTGGTGAGGCATGTATTTTTTAGGTGGATAATTTCGATGATCTTTCTTCGCTTTGCCTTCACACTTAATAAATATTATTGCCAATTTATATATTTTTTATGCCATGAGATAGTAATACTAAGTAAAAGAACTCACATAGATAAAGAGAGTAAACTTATTTCTGTAACATTGCTATAGATGTCACGTCCAGTCCCAATGTACGTAGGACTAGGAATACGTAAGCATGTCATCTACATATCAAGTTGTAAACCCCAAAATTTTTAATTAATATTTTAGTTGTTTTTTCTAATTATTTTATTTTTATTTACCTATTTTAAATATTATGCTTCGAAAAAAATTATGTTAATTTCTATAAAAGAGAAGTCGTAAGTATTTTTTGATAGTAAAAAGGTTTGTCAAATATTTTAAATAAAATTTGGATTTATGTAAATATGCTTTGATTTATTTGGATAACATTTATTTAAATTATTTTTGATGATATTAAATATTATTTTAAATTATTAGTGTGATCATTAATATTATTTTGAATTATTAGTGTGATAATTAATGGATGGAGATTAGATTTATCTAGTTTTAAAATTTTATTTGATTTAAATTTTTCTGATAACTATCAAATATCGTTTAAATTATTTTTGATAATATTGAGTATTATTTTAAATTATAAATGTGATCCATTATGGGATTAAGATTGGATTAATCTAGTTTTAGATTTTTGTTTGATTTAAATATATGGAAAAATTTATCTATTAGAAGTTCTACTCCTTATCTAATTAGGATTTCATCATATATTTAAGGAGAACCTCTTCCGAACATTTTCCCAAATGAAATCCATCCTAATAGCTACAACCAAACAACATCAACCATCATCCATCACACCATTGTGTCGTCTATCGTGTTCATGTAACACCCAGATTTCTGAAATTGGGGTATTTTTGAAAATTTATTATTTTTATTATTTATTAGTGGTATTTTAGTCATGGTATGATTTTCTGGTGATTTTAGTTAGATTAAACCATTTTCTAAGTCATGCTAAGTCATGACTTATGACTTTGTGATTTTGGTTAGTATAACTTAGTGTAAACCCTAGTTTTCTCTAACCTAGAAGTTGCCATGACCATGAGAGCTTAGCCATAGGCTTAGAACATCAAATTAGTGGTTTTGGCCAAAAGGGTATTTTGGTAATTTACTAGACTTTATTTGTGATTATGTGATTTTAATATTATTTTAATCATGGTTGAGTACCATGACTAGTCCCTAACCTATTCCACCCTAAACTAGAGGTTAGCCACTAACCTAGAAGCTATAGGATGGATATTTAGTCATAGGTTAAAGCAAGTTAAATATCTAGTTTACCTTTATTTGATATTTTGCTTAAACCATGCAAAATATCAAGACCTTTACACAAAGTCCAAGCCTTAGCCATGAAGGAAGGGCTAGGACACCCCCCCCCCCCCCCATGCCATGGCCGGCCATAGGGCACCCCCCTAGCTGGTACACACTTCTATATAACCCTTTGTATTCATTCATGAATAATTTACATGAATTTAATTCCTAGAAAATCCTATTTTCTTCAAACACCCACAACTTGAGCAATATAGATCCAAATCACCTCTAGTTTCTTGCATTGGACTCCCCTACACTAGAGGGTACTAGTTAGGGCCTGCTATCGAGGATTTCGTGAGCTTTGGGCATCACCAAGTTGAAGTGGACACCCCTCCTTCTTGTTTTTCCATTGGATTTGCATCAATAGGTAAATGTCCATAAACCATGTTAATATTGTGTTTTGTCTTCATATTTGCATGCATCTAGGTACTAAGGTACTGTAGGACAAATTTGGTGAAGGTTTGAGTTGGTTTGGTGTCCGTATCGGACACGTATCCTAGACTAGGAAACTGTGTTTGTTGAAATGCCACAAAGAACTGGTTTTTATTAGAATATGAAACAAAATATGTTTTTGGGTAGCCCTAGACACCTAGGTCACAACCCCACTGGATTGAACACAAAATTGGGTCGTGTTCGTGTCCAAATTGGACACGAACACACGAGTTGGACACAGCACTGTGCACATTTTGTTCTCCTGCTACCCGACACTGTTTTCTCCACGAATTGGACACGTAGACACGTGAAAATTTGCACAGAGGAGGGGGCCATCACTGACAAGCCCCCCCTCAAATATCACGACCTCTCGTGTCGTGTCGAGAGAGCTCTGACACGAATACGGATTTTGTACTGCACTGTACGTACTGCACAGAGCACATTTCGAGCGTGTCGTATCGCACGGACACGCCACATGGACACCTCGTGATGACACTAACGTGTAGCCCTTCATGTGGCGTACACGAGGACACGAGCACGAGATACGTCGTGTCCTGTGTCGCGAGCACGAGACATGTGCATCTCTGTACGACGCGGTCCAAACCGCACGTATCAGTCGAGTTTCCTCGACTGATACGGGTCTCGTGTCGACCCTATACGACACGTGGACACGTAACAGTATGTCAAATGTGTAGCCCTATACGTGGGCTACACGTGTGCACGACCACGAGACATGTCGTGTCTCGTGGTGTGTCCTAGAGTGGACTGCACGCGTGCACGATACTATATTTGTGAGTGTGTGTACTGTGTTTATCCGAGTGAGGAATTTGGGAGTTGGACACGTGAAACCATGTCGTGGTGTCGTGTCAGACACCTAGGACACTAGGGTATGTGTGGGGCTAGTGTTACCAACCTAGAGTTTCGAGCCTTAGCTCGGTTTTGTATGAGAAAATAGGTTTACCTAGTCGAGTACACAGTCTCAACAGTTTCCAGATTTTGTATTGTTCCCAGTTTTCTAAAAACGAAATTCAAATCTATTTTTGATATAATTTATACATGTATATGTGTATTTTTAGTATGTAAATGTGTAGTATATATGTATATGTGAGTGTGGGTCAATTTTGGGAGTATTTGGTTGGGTATTTGTGGAGTTATGTATATATATACATATGTATGTATATATGTTATTGTGTGTGGGTGTTTGGGACTGTATTCTTGGTTCCAGAATACTGAAACCCCCCTTCCCTACTGTCCAGTAGTGACTCTCTCTCTCACTGTCCTCTTCTCTCTCTCTTTCACTCTCTCCCTCTCTCTCTCTATGTCCCTCTCACTTCCCTCTCTCTCTATATATATATATATGTTATATATATATATATATGATATATTATATACAATTATATATATTGGTATATATAGTTAAGGGTATATGGGTTATATATATTTATATATATATATGGAATGTATATATATGTATATATTATAGCTATCTATATATATGAATATATATTAGGTATATATGTGAGTATGGGTTTGTATATATATATAATGTATCCCATATTAGTATATAGGAAGTAGATAGATAGTGTATATTTATATATATAGATATATGTATGTAGTTGTGACTTCTAAATATAGGTTGTATATAAACCTATAGCAACTAGCCTATAGAAACCTATAACCATTAGCCTATGGCTTGGGGCTAACCCTAATGGCCCAAAACCCAACTTGTTGACCATTGTTGACCAAAGTCAACTATTGGTCAAACCTTGACCTAATTGACCTAGATTTGACTAGGACTAACCTAAAATAACTAGTTTAACTAGTCTGACCTAATTACCTTATTGACTAGTCTTTGTTTGACCTTGTCTGATCTTGTTTGACCTTATTTGACTTAGTATGACTTCCTGTGATCTAGTTTGACTATTAGAGTTGACCAAGAGTTGACTTTTGACCAGATTGACCTAGAATCATGTAGTATGCATAGTACATTTTATTTTTACCATTGTGGATACATTGTGACTTGTATTGCTCTGATTAGGAGCCATACACCTCTCCTCAGACAGTATATCCTCTTCAGACATTCAGTTATTAGGCGAGTACATTCTCTGACCGTTTTATACTTGTTCAGGCTTTACTTCTCGCTCTAGATTACTTTACTTGTTGCTGTCACATTGGTAACACGGATTGGTACTATATGGATCTTTACATGAGATGTTATCCCCCTCGGGAGCATCGGGTACTTCATGCTACGTGTGTTTCACTATCATCATGTACACCTATGCTTCCATTATCATGTGCACTCATGTGATCATGTACTCTCATGTTTACTGAGCCCTCATGTATACTATCATGTGCACCCTTTCATGGGCCCCATGTGATATCATGTACAATAACGTAACTTGTATAGATCCTTGTGTATTGATTGGGGTAACGGGGGAGTAGAAGTGGACATGTGAATAATTCCAAAGTAGTGTAATCATGTGTAAACTCAGTAGTGTAATCATGTATAAATTCTAGCCATTCACATGCCTATCTTGTGCTCTACATCACTAGTCACTTACAGTTCTCTATATACAGTTGATATTTCATTACAGCTCTCTCTTTTACAGCGTATATTTCCTTTCAGTAGTTCATGTATCTTACTCTATTGCCTGTATCGTATTTCCTAACCTGATATGAACTGCGTGAGATGTATTGTGCTCGTTCCTGTCCTGATTGGACCTGTTGAAAATATTACAGAGGATGAGGACGAGGCATGGGTGACTACTTATTATGGAGCAGGACTAGATGACACTTGTATTGAGGACCCTCAGCAGGTTCCACCTACAGCTGAGGAGGATGTTCCAGTAGTCGTCTAGACCAGTTTAGTCTAGGCAGTCTTTTCTATATCATTTTGTCTCACATTCTGAGTTGTATTTTGAGATGTGGAGATGTATAGACTCTTAGACTTATTGTATTATGAGTTAACATTCTGGATGTTATGTATCTTAGACACTTAGACTTATTTCATCTATGCTATGGTTCTCTTTGAGTTACTATCTATCTTCTGTCTTTCATTTTTCTACCTTAGATGTGATTGAGACTATATGTTGTGATGTTACCTCCACTCGGAGAGTATAAACTGTACAGGTACCTTTATATTGTTAGATGATTGACCTAGGACAGCGTTCTACCGCCGACACTGCGGCGTAGGCTGGACGTACCCACTTCTCGTGCCCTTACTCTAGGGTACGGGTCGTGACAGTTCATGTCCACCCTTTTCCTTCCACTTTCTATTACATTTACATTTACACCCATTGCCATGTCCGACACACCGGACAAGATCTCAATCATTCCATCCATGTGTCGCACAGGACACGGCTACAACTGATTCAACCATCAAACCTAAATTCTTGAATCTAACCCTAACCCAGAGCGGCCTTGCCATCACCGGCGTTCACCATTGCCACCATCATCTCCCTAACTTTCTATGACCACCAACCTCGTCAGCCGCGCACAGCCGCTCCACCACGTCGCCAAGAGGTCAACCCCCACACATGAGTCCACCACCATCGCCATGTATCACCGCCACCAACCCACACCATTACCAGCCGCATCGTCCCAATGCCATTTTCCGTCGTACCTTTCCAGCACCGACGCCCACAAACCCGCGTCAGCTCAGCCTCATCCGTAATGCCATTCCACTGTCGATCTTCCACCGACAATCGTGCATGCCCCGTGCTTCCTCCGATGTCCAATGCTTAATCGTACCTCCAGTACCGGTTCCTATCGTTGCATGATGAGCACCTCCCTCAGCTACTTCTCCCTCAATCTCTTGAATCTCTCTTTTGTCACGTCCCAATTTTGTAGAATCATTCGTCCTCGCATAAATCTCTGGGAATCGATCGTACTCGCTTGGGCGTGAGTCGTAAAGTCTGATTTGCACTTGTACAACATAAAAATGGTACAAAATTGATAATCTTCAAATAGGAACACATCGCAGCGTCACAAGCAGACAAATTAAAGAAATTCGGATACATCTTTTTATTGAAAAGAATACCTTATTGATTCATAGCAGCGAAAAAAAAGCAAATAATTTGAATTCACAATAAGGCATGAAGAAATATAATCTCTTTATTAATAATTGAAGTGAAGTACAAGGCTTGCACTGGAGTAAAGATTTTACAACACAACTCACATTACATTGATAGCCAACTGAAGCGCCTGCTATTAGGCTTACATTTTGATACATGAACTTACAACTGGATATGCCAACTTGGCTTACAACTCACTGGTAGAACAGATATACAATATTCCATACATTATGTCCCTTATAAACAGAAGACATCATCTTTTGCAAGGAGAGCTTCTACATGCCCAACAAATCTTCGATGTCACGGGATTGATCAAGCCAATCTTAGGGTACTGAACTTTCCAAGCATGGGCACCTAAAAAGAGTACCCACAACGTGGGTCAGTACACCATCGTGTACTTGCGAGCAGAACCAGCCCACTCGCCTGAACCAATACTAAGTAATCATGTGAGCAAACATTATTAAGTGTGATCTTTCTATTTGGGACCTAGCATCAGTTTACAGTTCATGAGCAGTATCATAGTGAAGCATAAAGAGATTATAGCAGTGTTCATGGATATGCAGCATTGAAGCAGCATTGTATCAATATTGTATTTAATAAGTTAAGCATGTTATAGTAATAATCATAGAAAGGCATCATTTTAGCATATTACGCAGCCAAGTTGAACTAACATGTATGATAAACATATCACATTTAAGTAATTTTTTACCAATAGCCGACTCTATCGTACCTGTATCACATACAGGTTAGATGATATACTTACTCTGCATGTACAAAATATTTATTAGCATGCATCCTGACTACATGATCACTGGCATTGTTATAGCATACGAACTTTTGCCATATAGGACTTCAACGGTAATGCGATGACTCCAGAGTAGGTAGTTAGCCTTTAAGGATGCCTCGCAAGACCCGTGCTACCAAAGCATGCTATTGGTTCCTCCCATGACGTTTGGCCCCAGCGTCTCAGGCATACCGTTCGAGGAAACTAATGCCAAACCTTGTGCAAAAGTTATCCATGACCATGCGAATGCTTGTCTGACTCGATCGTACACATAATCACATGGTAAAATATCGAAAGTAAGTAAAAGCAATAGTGTATCATCTCATCTCATCCAATTCATGTTCAACGACTTATCATTTCCATTATTTTCACTTGGTAAGCTCATCAATCCCAAGCCTCATCATTTCACATTGCATCAATTCATTGCAACATTTCTCATATCATTCCTTTCAACAAGAAACAAATTACATTTCATTCATTTCATAAAGGAAATTCATCATTCATTTTATTGCTTATAAGAAAATAGGCAGTATCTCATATCTTTGCAACAGTTACACAAAGTGTATATGATTCTAGTATTTTATTCAGTTCAATAGCATTTAACATGAGTAGCATTTAAAATAAGGGATATTATTATTTCATTTCTAGTGTGTAATTTACAGCAGCAGTTCAATGTTCATGTGTTATTCATTCAGCAATATTAAAATGAGCATCTCAATTATTCAATAACTAAAGCATGGGACAACTAGGAACATAATAAGACAATACCATACTCTATTTTATTAAGCATGAAGGAGTAGAAAAGAAGGGACAGTTTCATTCACTTGCATAAAAAGGTCTTCATATTCTGATCACACATATTCCCACTAGACCTAGTCCCACCAGTGTGCCACGTTTCAATACTCATTCCATCTGGCCAGCTAAGAGAGACTGCATCAGTCTCAAATCTTTTGATTTCAGCACAAGGCATAGTCTAGCATTCTTATGGCATCCAACAGCCAACCAAATGTCTCGCGCGAAACGTGGCATTACATAATATACTACTCAAAAAAAATTGACCTTAAAACTTATAAGAATAACTCATTCTATTAATTCACTTAGTCACAACAAGTTTCTCATTCAGCTTCAATTCAGTATCTATTTTAGCTCACTCGAGCATCTCGAGATTGTTATCCAACTGTACCACTTTATTTACAAACGATTCAATCCATTTTTCTCTTTTCCAAAATACTTACAACTTCTCATTGATTCACCAATATTCTTCTTGTAGTGCTATCTTTGTCGCAATCAATCACTTCGTTTGGATCCATACACATATTTTAGGCGTCCCCAAAATATATATATTTCAGCCAAAGTCCATGCTAAGCTCTCCCTACAGTGTTACGTTGGTCGCAGCCTATCATGCGTTTGGATCAATACACATACTTTAGACGTCCCCAAAATATATGTATTTCATCCAACGTTCGTGCTAGTACGATTCGACAAGCCAGAGGTGCAACTCTCTTCCCCAAATCCAACTTGCATATTTTTTACCAAGGCAATTCATCTTTTCTCGAAGATACAATCCGAAGGTCATTCACTATCAATTACTCGAGCCAAGAGCAAAATTCTATACAATGTTCCATCCAACATAATATACATCCTGTAATATCTTATTTTAAATTTTCTTGTCGACTATGAAATCACTAACCAAACCTCTGAGCAACAGTCCATCTTTCCAACTTGATACATAGCATTCGAGGTTACTCTAGCTAACCGACTTTAGATATCGATCCAATATTTTTATCATGAGCGGTCAATTCCATCTTATGTAACAATTCACTTCTTGATACCCATAACTCAAGTCTTACCCCACGATTACAGTTTTCGCTTAAGGTCGACACATTACTTCTCAATTGTTAAACATCTCTGAGGCTCACGTTGTAGCATATACTTTCTTAGGTCATACTTATTACCATCTCTCGTACAATACCAAAAGGGTCATCCTATGGGTCGCCAATGGTCACCCTATTATTCGGTCAAGTCTCTAAGGCTAGCTATACCAATGCTAAACATAATCGTTCAGGTGACTCCTCTAGCGTGGACGGCTACTAGGGACAATACTAATTTCTCATTCTTAGGGTCAACAACCAACCGATAATTCCAAGCAACTCTACCCAAATCTATGGGTATAAACTCAATCTGAACAACTATTCGCCATTTATGTCACGACCCGCACCCGCTTTTCGGATACGAGACGTGTCCAAGCCAGCCTACGCCGCAGAGTCGGCGGTAGAACGCTGTCATGGCCATGATGCTCAAAATCACATAAACAACATTTATTGCTCATTCACATTATTAAATCAAATCTACAAATTATTACAAGATTTATATTTAAAGAAAAGTACAAAGTCTTACAGCTAATGAAAATGATATCACATCTATCTAATTTCTAGGTTTTGGCCTGCGAGTCTCTATCTCCCCCTGTATGGTCCATAGCACAAGAATAGGAAGCACGTCATCCAACCTATATCAACGATCCAGTCAGGAAAGGAACAAGTACATTCTCACAAAAGTTTCAATAAATGACAAATTCTATAAATCTGTAAATAATAATGAAATTCACGACGAAAAGATAAGCATGGAATCATGGCAAAAACTGAGCATGGTGAAAATGACAAGTGGGTACTAAAACAGAGTAGACATGTAGCTAGCAATGTATACTGTAGAACCAGAAACTGTATCTATCTAGTGAGTTGAAATACTACTTCGACATGTAAACGGCTAAGGATAAATCCGACATCCCACACATGAAATGTGCGACTGCTATTAGGCACGAATAAGATCTGATACCCCGTACATGAAATGTGTGATTTCTATTAGGCACGAATAATTTTGGGTTTGTTTATATGTCTAGAGTATTTCTCCACCCGACTAGTACTCATAGATCCAAACAAGTCACGAACACGGTAATAGATTGGTCACGAACAACATGTAAAGAATCCATAACTACTATCCCGTGTAACATCGTGTCAAGAACCAATAAAATATCAATATAAAATACTACTATGCACATGATTCATAGAGATAATCAAATACAAAAACTATCAGAGATGTACTCGCCTGAGGTCCCATGCTGGTGAAGCTGATAGTACAACCACTCAAATGAGTCACTAAAGTCAACACATGTAAAAGTCTCCGGATGCTAAAATAAACATTACCAACATTTTTTAGAATAGTCAAATTAGCTAGAATTGTCTGTCCTTAAGTCCAATTCTGGATACAGGAACAAAACGGTAATTTTGGGTAAAAATGGTGTCCACCGTTGGACCCGCTTTGCACCAAAACGTGTGCCAAAGTCTATGATCTCTAAAGTCATCAAACTATATATCTATAGGTCCGATTTTTCGATATGAACCCAACCGCATGTCCAAAGTTGGATTCTGGCGGATCGTGCACAAAATCGCCTGTTAAGTCAGATCGTGGAGCCCGCAAAACGGCGATCCGGTCAACTGTCTCAGAATCGGACCAAACTTGGCATACAGGACCAAAAAAATGATACGGTCCTGTTGGCACAAGTTTTATCTCGATTTGACGAACGTGCACAAAGTAATTGGAGTTTGTGCACAGTGGCCGATACGGTAAATTTCGACGGATACGCATCAAATTCGTCGTGCACACGCAACCAATTTGAATTCCGTCAAAGCCCACACGTCCGCGAAGTCGATACACACCTTTCGATGCTTTCAGTTCGTGACCACGTCGTCCAATTTGACGGGACACACGTCATACCGGAGAATTTTATAGTTTTTAAAACTGTTTTAAACAGGTTTTAGACCATTTTCGAAATCGAATAACTTTTTATACAATAGATGAAAACTAGTTTTACCAAGAGGTATTTGATCTTGTATAGGTTGTCCCTAACTAATTTAAATTGGATCTCAAAAACTTTGAGTGTTTCGTTCAGAAAACGACTTCAAAGTCGGGGTTGGAACTTCCCTGTTTGCTGTTTATAATACATGATTTTAGTCGACTTTGGTTCGATTTGTCGAATGATCCGTAGTTCCTAAATTCAAACTAATTGAAAGGGTTTATAGCCCTATAGGTTGTGGGTATACCTAAGAAGACGGATCGGAAATTGGTTGACCACGTGTCGAGAAATCACGTCGCGAAGTCTCCCTCCCCCGCGGGTTGCTGCTGCTACAGGTGCTCGGCTACGCACTTTCAGGCGCCAACTCCGGCGGTTCCCGGCGGTGAGATCGGCACACAGGTTGCCGAGGGTGCGCGCGGAAGGTAGGGGATGGAGGAAGAACAGTTAGGGTTAGGATTTGCCTAATCTCTCTTTCCCAATCTCTCGATCTCTATATATGCTGCCCTCGGTTGGCTGGGTTTGTGGAAAGTCTTGGGGAGCTCGGGCCTGGGGTTGGGCTGTGAAGAGCTCGGGCTGGGATTCGCCTCTCTAGGTATATATATATATAAAATATATATATATATATATATATATATATATATATATATATATATATATATATATATGTATATTTTATATATATATATATTTTTTATATATATATATATATTTTTTATATATATTTTATATATATATATATATATATATATATATATATATATATATATAAATATATATATATATATATATATATATATATATATATATATATATATATATACACATACATATATACTATAATTATTAATATAATCTACAAAATGTAACTTATATATGCATATGTATATATATAATGATATATACATACATACCATAAATACAAATATGAGCAATAAATATTAAGTGTAATCAATATTTGAAATCCAATTCTTAACTTATATTTGCCAGAAATTCACATAAATAAAATACAATGATATTATATATATATATATATATATATATATATATATATATATATATATAAGCCTAATTTTCTATATATCATAAATACACTTATATATATATATATATATATATATATATATATATATATAAACCTAGATAATTCCCATAAAGTCCAACATATTTGTTATGGAAAATTATTTACTATATTATCAAATTAAATATTATTTCTAATAACAAGCACATATAATATGTTTATATATATAATAACTATTCCTAGGATTGTCTCCAAAATTACCAAGGTAAAATACCAACACAATATATGTCTACCCTGATGTCTTTGGTGACACTACAATACCTCATGGACTTTGGGCTTGGCTTGGATTGTGTCCGGGCTGGACGGGCCTTCTAAAAGTTAATAATCTAATTACTAGATATTTAAATCATTTATAGGGGTTAGGTCACAACTCGGCCTGGTTTTCCTAGTTAGGACACACTTATAGCTGGGTCTTCCCTGGTATGGCTAATATACTAGTCAAGGCACACGACCATGCTATTCGTGTCATGATTCCTAGTCGTCTTGTACTTTAAAACTCAACCATGGCTAAAGTCATCTACCGTAATAATTAACTAAATAATTATTTATAAAATCCTAAAAATCATAATTTAAATAAAATAAAATAAAAATATATTAAAATTTTGGGAAGGGGGATTACAAATCTACCCACCTTAGAAAAAATTTGTCCTCGAATTTAAGGACAACTAGGATATGCAGACTTGGTAGATTGGCAAAAGGTAGTAAAAATTTATGATAAAGGAAATTGATTGAATTAAATAAATAAAATAGGAAGAAAGTGTTTGAAACTCTAAAAGCCCTAAAATGCTCTCAACTTTAATTTTGAAACAAGTTTGCTAAGAAAAATAATCATAAACAAAGTATCGACGAAATCTGCCTTCCATCCCGACAAATAAAATATGTGAATAAATAAATGAATAAAATTTCTGAAACTCCGGAAAAGAAAATCTAGGATTAGGGATGTGGAATTGATTTTGGGAATTAGGGATAGGGATTTGGATGGTTGGGGGTTTTGCGAACTAGGGATTTGACCCAATCATACCCCAAATCAATCATAAAAGTATTATCTAAAATAATACCTATTACTTTAAATAATCCTTGTAATAAAATCAATTGTTAAAATATTGTTAAGAATAATTCAGATATTTATAGCTGTATATTTTCCACAAATACAATATCTTCCAAAAATAATATAGTAATAATTTGAATTTAATATAACTCTTGATAAAATAGTAATTCAAATAATCCTAGAATAAAATCTCTTCTAAAGTTTTGCAAATCTCTCCCTTTTTTTCAAAATATCTAAAATAGAAATATAATAAAAATTATTTCCCGATTTGGAAAAATAATTAAACTAAAATAAACTAAGTGGAAAATATAAGAAAACGAAAAGTGGGCTTACGACCTACCCACCTTAGAATAATTTACCCTAGAAATTTTAAAGAACACGATTAGGCACGACTATGAAGAATAATCAAGAAACCAAATTTTTAATTTATATGAATAAAACGACGAATGGTATAATCAAGGGAGTGATATGATTCATGATCTAATTAGTCACGCGTAATCATGGATATGATCAAAATGATAAAGATAATAGACAAAAGGAGAGTGTGATTTGGCACGATCAATATTCGGGTAAATGGTCTAGTTGACAACCAAATGTTTAAGAATGATTTAAATTGAAATGATTTGGCATGATCCAATTACAGTCAACATGGTCTAGTTACGACCGAATTTCTAAAGAATGATCAAAGTTCTAGATGCAATCTAAACGAGGCTATAGTCCCATAGATATAAGTTAAGATACAGTCACGATCAAGGTTAATCATGCAAGTCATCCATGTATGATAAAATTAGAATGTTGGCACGAGCATGAACAAGGTCAAAATAGTCATGATCAAAATGGAATGAAAAATATAACATTAGAAATAACTGATTTGAAATATATGCACGATTATGATTATAATCAAGAGAGTTTAGTCGTGATCAAATTTATTTAGGAACGATCAATTAGTTAAGCAAAACTATTCAGGCATGATTATAGAATCTAACCTAGGAAAGGATACGAATTGACTCGATCGAAATATAATAAAAGGAGTCTAGTCATGATCAAAATTGTTCAAGGGTAATCAAATCCAAAATCGTTTCGATATGCTTAAAATATTTATCCACAATTATTTAGGCACGAGTTTAGAATCAAAATCTAGATAAGTTTAGGAATCCAGTCGAAATTACATTAAAAGATGACAATCTGAAAAATAGAAG
This sequence comes from Iris pallida, assembly GCA_029216955.1. Classification (NCBI taxonomy): domain Eukaryota; kingdom Viridiplantae; phylum Streptophyta; class Magnoliopsida; order Asparagales; family Iridaceae; genus Iris; species Iris pallida. The sequence continues at coordinate 4,498,754 of JANAVB010039620.1, forward strand.
GATAAGAAAGGAAGGGAGAATTACCGGTTTATTGAGAAGATTGTGACTAGGAATAAGCACAAATCAATTTGAAAACTTAATAGTTATATGCCAATAAGACGTAGTCTCTATGGTATTCGAAACTCGTAAACATAATCGAAGTCATTTTACCAAGAATTTATGCCTCGCCAGTGTACAGCTAGCTGCATTAAACCCTTGGTTCCACAACTCAAGCTATGTTGCGATAACGAATACCCTATCAACGCTATCTAATCTTGACATAACAACTCAAGGATGAAATAAGACTAACAAGACATAATTTTAATACTGTTCGATCACCCACGCTTACTTGAAATTATTTTAACTTAGGGGTCATGCCACGCCAGTGCGCTGCTGGCTGCAGTAAACCCGCAGTCTCGATAATTCAAATAAGCGACGACAGTGCACTGCTGTCTTATCATCGCAAGTCAACAAAATTATTCCAACTATATCCCCAAGAATATCAAAGGAGTTTAAAATATCATACAAGTTGATAAAGATAGAAAAATTGCAAGTATCTGTTCTTCAAGTATAAGATCAGCTTCTTGAAAAGAAAAATACTTGATTAGGAAGGATAATGATCGAAGTCGAAATAAGCAAAAATCTTATAATCCTTATTTCACAGATATTCAATATTCAACGATTGAGAGGAAACTTTTGAATCCAAAAAAAAACTTAACTCAAGATTAATAGACAATTGAGTGAGATGTTATTTTAAAAATAATTCCTTAGGTCCAAGGAAAAGAATATAAGTGATACGAACTTATGATATGGCGATGTTTAGAAAAGACATAAGATAAAGTTGTACAAATGATCATGACTAGGAAGAAAATGACCGAAGGCAAAAAAAATATAAACTTAAATTTATATTTCTCTAATATTCAAGATCGAGGGAAAATATGTAAAGCACTATGTCTACGTATTATGAATATATTTATACATAAATATATATGTATAGCATAAGTAAATCCTAAAAATTCCAAAATATCATTCTAAGAGAAGGTTATCCTATTTCCAAGTAAAATATAAATTTAAATAGAAATAATACATATATTATATTCAATATATAATTTATAGAAATCATTCACAATACTAGAAATAGACTACCAATATATATACACATCTATATATCTACATGGACGATGTTGGTCGCACTACATGACCACCAGGACTTGGGTTAGGTTCGGGCTAGTTTGGAACAACCAGGTCTTCTAAAAGCCAATAATCTTAATAATAAGTAATTAAATTATTCCTAGGGTTATGTCACGATTTGGCCTGGTTTTTTTAGTTAGTACATACCTATGACTCGGCCTTCTCTACCATGGCTAGAACACTAGTCAAAGCACTCGAACACACTCTCAGTGCCAAAAATTTTGGTTATCTTGCACTCCAAAACTTAACCGTGACTAAAGCCTTCTATAATAAATATTTATAAAATTCTAAAAATCATATTTTAATTCAAACAAATAAATAAAAGGATATTTTCCAAACTTTCGGAAAGAGGGTTACGAATCTATCCACATTAGAAATACTATCGAATCAGAATACAATAGTGTATCCTTCTATAAAAATCATCTAATAGGATTTAGAATTCGATGAGGCCTATGTAGCAACCATAACTACCCAACTGTCAAATTAAACTAGGGACTCCTAGTCCTAACCATTCTCCTAAAATTGACTTACTCCTAGTTGTGAATGAGCATTTCCTAGTCGCAGGCTCGTAATAGTACGACTAATATGGTACTACCACGAGTTCGCACAATTTGTGAAAACTGACATGCATGGGCCACCATAAAAACTTGTCAAGATCCGCACCCGTTTTTCGGATATGAGACGTGTCCAAGCCAGCCTACGCCGCAAAGTCGGCGGTAGAACGTTGTCACGGCCATGATGCTCAAAATCACATAAACAACATTTATTGCTCATTCACATTATTAAATCAAATCTACAAATTATTACAAGATTTATATTTAAAGAAAAGTATAAAGTTCTTACAACTAATGAAAATGATATCACATCTATCTAATTTCTAGGTTTTGGCCTGCGAGTCTCTATCTCCCACCGTATGGTCCATAGCACAAGAAAAGGAAGCACATCATCCAACCTATATCAACGATCCAGTCAGGAAAGGAACGAGTACATTCTCACAACAGTTTTAATAAATGACAAAATCCATAAATCTGTAAATAATAACGAAATACACGACAAAAAGATAAGCATGGAATTATGGCAAAAACTGAGCATGGTGAAAATGACAAGTGGGTACCAAAATAGAGTAGACATGTAGCTAGCAATGTATACTGTAGAACCAGAAACTGTATCTATCTAGTGAGTTGAAATACTACTTCGACATGTAAACGACTAAGGATAAATCTGGCACCCCGTACATGAAATGTGCGACTACTATTAGGCACGAATAAGATCCGGCACCCCACACGTGAAATGTGCGACTGCTATTAAGCACGAATAATTTTGGGTTTGTTTACATGTCTAGAGTATTTTTCCGCCCGACTAGTACTCATGGATCCAAACAAGTCACGAACACGGTAATAGATTGGTCACGAACAACAAGTAAAGAATCCATAACTACTATCTCGTGTAACATCGTATCAAGAACCAATAAAATATCAATATAAAAACAACTACGTACATGATTCATAGAGATAATTAAATATAAAAACTATCAGAGATGTACTCGCCTGAGGTCCTGTGCTGGTGAAGCTGATAGTACAACCACTCAGATGAGTCACCAAAGTCAACACATGCAAAAGTCTTCGGATGTTGAAATAAACATTATCAACATTTTCAGAATAGTCAAATTAGCTAGAATTGCCTATCCTTAAGTCCAATTCTGGACATAGGGATAAAACGGTAATTTTGGATTAAAATGGTATCCGCCGTTGAACCCACTTTGCACCGAAAAGTGTGCCAAAGTCTATGGTCTCTAAAGTCATCAAACTATATGTCTACAGGTCCGGTTTTCTATACAAACCCAACCGTATATCCATAGTTAGATTTCGGCGGGCCGTGCACAAAATTGCCCTTTGAGTCGGATCGTGGGGCCCGTAAAATGGTGATCCGGTCAACTGTCTCAGAATCGGACCAAACTAGACATACAGGACCAGAAAAATGATACGGTCTATTAGCGCAAGTTTTGTCTCGATTTGACGAACGTGCACAAAGTAATTAGAGTTTGTGCAAAGTGGCCGATACGATGAATTTCGACGGATACACATCAAATTCGTCGTGCACACGCAACCAATTTGAATTCCGTCAAAGCCCGTATGTCCGCGAAGTCGATACGCACCTTTTGATGCTTTTGGTTCATGACCACGTCGCCTAGTTCGGCGGGACGCACGTCGTACCGGAGAGTTTTTATAGTTTTTAAAACTGTTTTAAACAAGTTTTGGACCATTTTCGAAATCGAATAACTTTTTATACAATAGATGAAAACCAGTTCTACCAAGAGGTATTTGATCTTGTATAAGTTGTCCCTAACTGATTTAAATTAGATCTCAAAAACTCTGAGTGTTTCGTTCAGAAAACGACTTCAAAGTCGGGGTTGGAACTGCCCTGTTTGTTATTTATAATACAAGTTTTTAGTCGACTTTTGTTCGATTTGTCGAACGATCCGTAGTTCCTAAATTCAAACTAATTGAAAGGGTTTATTGCCCTATAGGTTGTGGGTATACCTAAGAAGACAGATCGAAAATTGGTTGACCACATGTCGAGAAATCACGTCGCGAAGTCTCCCCTCCCCAGCGGGTTGCTGCTGCTACAGGTGCTCGGCTGTGCACTTTCAGGCGCCAACTCCGGCGGTTCCCGGCGGCGAGGTCGGCGTACAGGTTGCCGAGGGTGCGCACGAAAGGTAGGGATGGGGGAAGAACAGTTAGGGTTAGGATTTGTCTAATCTCTCTTTCCCAATCTCTCGATCTCTATATATGCTGTCCTCGGTTGGCTGGCTTTGTGGAAAGTCTTGGGGAGCTCGGGCCTGGGGTTGGGCTGTGAAGAGGTCGGGCTGGGATTCCCCTCTCTAAGTATATATATATATATATATATATATATATATATATATATATATATATATATATAAGCTACAAAATGTATATATATATATATATTATATATATATATATATATATATATATAAAATATATATATATATATATATATATATATATATATATATATATATATATATATATATATATATAAGCTACAAAATGTATATATATATATATATATATATATATATATATATATATATATATATATATATATATATATATATATATATATATATATATATTTTTTATATATATATATATATATATATATATATATATATATATATATATATATATATACATTTTGTAGCTTATATATATATATATATATATATATATATATATATATATATATATATATATATATATATATATATATATATATATATATAAGCTACAAAATGTAACTTATACATGCATATGTATATATATAATGATATATACATACATACCATAAATACAAATACGAGCAATAAATATTAAGTATAATCAATATTTGAAATCCAATTCTTAATTTTTATGTACCAAAAATTCACATAAATAAAATATAATGATATTTTATATATATATAAAAGCCTAATTTTCCATATATCATAAATACACTTCTATATATATACAAGTATATATATATATATATATATATATATATATATATATATATATATATATATATATATATATATATATTTTATATATATATATATATATATATATATATATATATATATATATATATATATGTATATATATCAAATAAAATGTTATTTCTAATAACAAGCACATATAATATGTTTATATATATAACAACTGTTCCTAGGATTGTCTCCAAAATTACCAAGGTAAAATACCAACACAATATATGTCTACCCTGACGTCTTTGGTCACACTGCAACACCTCATGGACTTTGGGCTTGGTTTGGGTTGTGTCCGGGCTGGACGGGTCTCCTAAAAGTTAATAATCTAATTACTAGATATTTAAATCATTTATAGGGGTTAGGTCGCAACTTGGCCTGGTTTTCCTAGTTAGGACACACTTATGGATGGGTCTTCCCTGGTATGGCTAATACACTAGTCAAGGCACACGACCATGCTATCCGTGCCATGATTCTTGGTCGTCTTGTACTTCAAAACTCAACTATGGCTAAAGTCATATACCGTAATAATTATTTATAAAATCCTAAAAATCATAATTTAAATAAAATAAAATAAAAATATATTAAAATTTCGGGAAGGGGGATTACAATTTTTGATTATGCCGATAATTGGTTATGCAGCCCAAAGTATCTAGGGTCAAGTCTGTCTATGGTCATCCTCAAGGAATTAATTCCCATAGAGGCTCATTCTAGACTTACCCAACAATCAATTAAGATTGATCTAGCAACATTACGGTCTAAATTTTGACCCAACATCAATTTTCAGCAATCTAATCCATCATGTAAAATTTTCAACTATCCTATTTCTATTTCCAATTCCTTCGTATCCACATTGTCCATATGCCAAGGCTAACTATTCAAGGGTCATCAATCCCATTCCGATATAGTCTCAACAAAATTATTGAACAACATTAACCGTCAACTTATTCACATCTTACCATCATGGTCTAATAAAGCATCTCATATTCAATATCTCAAATTAAACATTGCCCACACTTTTACCATTCAATGGTCATATAAACGTGTTACAGATCTGCCAACATCAATATTCACACTATTAAGTCTGTATGACAAAGATTATGCCACTAGGTCATAACCCAGCAATCTGTATCCCAACCAGTAGTTATCCATATCGTCACATCTTCTACCGATATTGTCCAACATATTTGTGATTCTCAATCCCATTCGTTTTTCAACCATTAAAATCTCATACAGACATTCATAAGATTTCATATCGCAAAGGTCAAGTAATTCATTTCAATCTAATCCGATAATTTATATATCAATTAACCATTCTCTATATAACACAATTATTCAGAGTTATTACTTGTTACTTTTGTGATACAATTCAATCCTCGAGCATACATGCACTTATGCAACGACTATCCATCTCATTAAGCATGAACTCGAACTTCACTGAATCTATCTACTACCAAAATAAGGCACTTTAGCGACGTCATTAAATGTTGCTAAATGGAAAAAAGTGTCGCTAATTTAGTTTAGCGACGAATTTTATTTATCGCATATATTCGGGTCGCTAACACAGGATACGTCGCTATGCGTCGCCATGGCGACGTATATTTGCAACGTCATCATGTCGCTACATTTTTAGTGGATGCGACGTTTGCCGACGAGGCGTTGCTAATTAGCAACGTAAAAATTCGATGCTAATTAGAGACGTAAAAATTTGTTGCTAAACGTCGTTGACAGTTCAACGGTTAGCGACATAATTTGTGATGTTTGTGTCCAACCTACACACGATGTATGTATGTGTGTCGTGTTAGTATCGTGTCGGTGAGTGTGTCAATGTCCAACCTACACATGATATATGTATGTATGTCGTGTCGTGTTAGCAAGAGGAGTGTGTCGGTGTCGTACCAACAAGAGAGAGTTAGGGTTAGGGCTAGGGTTACCTGAGCGAGAGTCGAGAGAGTCACTACAACAGGGGTTCGTCGGGACAGGGGGTGGGTCGTCGGGACAGGTGGTCGCCGAGGCAGCGGATCGCTAGGACAACGGGTCACCGAGGCAGCAAATTACCTCGAGAGAGGTCGAGGAAGGAGACGCGAGGGAAGGGGTGCCAGAGACGAGAGGGGCGAAGGGGCAGGGGGTCACCAGAGTCAAGAGGAGCACCGAGGGAAGAGACGAGGGGATCAAGGGGAGACGGGAAAGGAGATGAGAGGGCGAGGGAGAAAGGGGTCGCCAGGGGGAGGGCCGCCGGAGTCGAGAGCGACATCGAAGGCAAGGGGTCGCCGGGGGGAGGGGGTCGCCAGAGACGAGAGGGGGAGGGGGAGAGAAATTTTGGGGAGAGCGTGAAATTAAAAATTGTGGGGGGAAATAAAAAGTCGATCGGCCAACAACCCTATATGAAATAAGTTAGCGACGTCCGCAAAGAACGTCGCTAAACATCGTTGTCCACTAACATACTGGCGACATTCAAGTGGATGAGTCGCTAAACGTCGTTATTTTAAAAAAACAGTGACGTTCTCTGACTAAATCGCAATGTTTGCTTTCCAAATAATAATGCATGTTGCTAACTGTCACTGAAAGTCACTAATAGTGATATTCAGCGACGTCTGTTGGTTTTATCACTAAATACAATAAAATTAGCAATATTTTCGCTAATAGTGATATTCAGCGACGTCTGTTGGTTTCATCACTAAATACAACAAAATTAGCAATATTTTTACTGATGTCACTAATCTCATCGCCAATATGACTTATTTTGGTAGTGATCCTTCGATTGTCAAGATGGGTTAGCATCTATCACATCTTAGGGTCATAGAACAGATTCTCTACATTTACTCAAGTCACTGACAATATTTCCAAAACTTTCAAATTAAATACCAACTTATAGTAGCCACACGGAATTTTCATCCAATCAATCACAACTATCGTTAATATTCTGAGCCGCAACATTTTATTGTCAAACCCATTTACCCACAGTATAACTATCATCCGGCTAGTTTAAGTCATTACTTGACTGAACAATTTTCGACCAAGGCACCGTTACAATTCTAACAATCTTGCTACCAAGCATAACATCACCATCAAGGGACACTCGAGTCACCTAACAATTGTGCATGACTCCCAGCTAAGTATCAACACTACCCAATGCCCACAAATAGACTCATTGCTATCATATGGAAAGAATCATGATACATCTCATTCTGAAGTGGTAGAGGCATATGCCACTAAGAAATTATAACAGTGTTCATGGATAGGCATCATTGAAGCAGCATTGTATTGTATTTAATAAGCTAAGCATGTTATAGTAATAATCATGGAAAGGCATCATTTTAGCATATAGTGTTTAACATATTATGTAGCCAAGTTGAACTAACATGTTAACATATATCATTTAAGTGATTTCTTACCGATAGTCGACTCCTTCGTACCTTCATCACATACAGGTTCGATGATATACTTACTCTGCCTGCACAAAATATTCATTAGCATGCATCCTTACTACATGGTCACCAGCGTTGTTATACCATATGGACTTCTACCATATAGGACTCCAACGGTAGTGCAATGACTCCAGAGTAGGTAGCTAGCCTCTAAGGATGCCTCGCAATACCCGTGCTACCAAAGCACGCCAACGTTTCCTTCCGGGTCGGATCTTTCCCAGCGCCCTAGGCATATCATCCGAGGAAACTAGTCTCAAATCTTGTGCACAAGTTATCCATGACCATGCGAATGCGTGTATGACTCGATCGTACCCATAATCGTATGGTAAAATATCGAAAGTAAGTAAAAGCAACAATGTATCATCTAATCTCATCCAACTCGTGTTTAACGACTTATTATTTTCAGCATTGCCATTATTTTTGCTTTGTGATCTCATTGATCCCAAGTCTCATCATCTCTCATTGCATCAATTTACTGCAATATTTCTTGCATTATTCCTTTCAACAAGGAACAAAAAGCATTTCATTTATTTCATAAAGGACATTCATTACTCATTTTATTGCTTATAAGAAAAAATACAACATCTTATATCTTTGTAATAGTTACACAAAGTGTATATAATTCTAATGTTTCATTCAGTTCAATGGCATTTAACATGAGTAGCATTTAAACATAAGGGACATTATCATTTTATTTCTAGTGTGTAATTCACAGCAGCAGTTCAATGTTCATGTGTTATTCATTCAATAATATTCAAATAAGCATCTCATTTATTCAACAACTAAAGCATGGGACAACTAGGGACATAATAAGGCAACACCATACTCTATTTTATTAAGCATAAAAGAGTAGGAGAAAAGGGACAGTTCCACTCACTTGCATAAAGGGTCTTCCTGTTTCGATTACACATATTTTTATTAGACATAGTCCCACCAGGGAGCCACGTTCCAATACTCATTCTATCGGCCAGCTAAGAGAGACTGTACCAGTCATAAATTTCTTGATTTCTAACCCAAGTTACGGTCCAATATTCTTATCATATCCAACAAGCCAACCAAATACCTCGCACGGAGCGGGACATTACATCTTCCTCTCACTTTCTCTGTTTTTCTCTTTCTAGATATCTCTTCTCTATGTTCTCTACTCTCTCTCTCTCTCTCTCTCTCTCTCTCTCTCTCTGCTTATTCTATTTTAATTTAATATTTTTATTCGTTTTAATTTTTTGGATAAGAAAGTATAGGGGCTCTTAAATGGGCTTTTATAGTTGCTTTGGGCTTTTTGTGTGGACTAATCTATTGGGCTATTTTTTTAATTTCTATTTTCAAAGATTAGGTTGGGCCAAGATAAATGTTTTAGTTAAATTAGTTATAATTTTGGGTTAATACATACATGAATATATTAAGGATTATGGGCTTTTGATATATTGCTTTTGAGGTTATAAATATATTTATAAAATTTTAGTTTGTAAAATATACAGTATTGGGCTTGGCCCAACATGTAATTTCAAATTTGGACTTTTTAATTTTATTAGGCTTATATATATTAGTAATTAATTTTTTCTCTAAAATAATAAATGGAGTTTTATTTTGGGCTAATATATATGTATATATAATTATGAACTTTTAACTAAATTACCTTATATAAATTATTTTGGGCTTATATTCTTGAATATATTTTAAAATAGAGTTTGTATATTTAAATAAGAGTATAAATGAGTTTAATATAACCTATATGTATTTTCAAATAGACTTTATATTGTGGGAATATTTTCAAAAGGCTTTGTATTTATATAATATATATTTTCTAAAAGAGATATATATATAAATTTAAAATTATGTATATAAAGTTTCTAAAAGGGTTTATAACATATATTTTTTCTTAAATCAAATTCTCATAGAATAGATTGTTCTCAACCATGACTAATCAAATATTTCTTATTTCTCTTGCAAATCTGGACTTCTACATATCGACCCTGGCTAATTGGACTGACTCAATGGAATGGTCTATTCCATTATCTGAAATCATCTTGTGTAGTGTAACACATGAACCTATTATGTGCCGATACGATCAAGTCACACACGTCAACTCTAACAACCACCAAGTAAGTATACATTTCCTTCTTTATAGTACATTTACATTCATAAATTCATTTTCTTTTGCATATTACAAGTGTCACGCCCCAGTACCGAAATACGGAGACGGACTAGGCCAGCTACTCCATATGAGGTACGTAACGTCATACGGCGATCGTGGCTGTCGAGAGACTAGGGGGTACATGCTACAATCAAGTCTCCTATGGTCCCACAGAGTTCTATGTCTCAATCAATCAAATCATATCAGCAAATAAATGAGCATTAAAGATAAAGCAGTAAGGCGTCCCCGATGCTTCATCAAAATGATCATGAGAGACTAGCTTTATAATTTAGCTATCTCAGAGAGTCAGAAGTACAAAATTATACACAGCTGCAGTCTGTTTAGTTACAATTCTGTACTGACACAAAATATCATGTAATCCGGCTAACAGGTGCCGGTGGCTAAATGCCGCACAAAATATAAGCAGAAGTGGTGGAGAAGAAACCCACTCGAGTCCCCGAACCGCCATGCTCCTAGTATGCACCATGGATGTCAGGGAGGAAGATCGTGTCCTCTGGCTCTGCTACGAGATCTGGCCAAACAAAACCAGCGGGGTCAGCCCCGAATAGCAAGTACCACCAAAGGGGCACAAGAGTTAAGATTAAAAACCCAAATAATAGAATGATTGATGATAGTAATACTTATGCAACTATTATAGGGTAGCGCAACATCCTCGAACCCATATGGCACCCTTACAACCAAACAAGGACAAAAGGTGCCGCATGGAGTCGGGACGTGTCGTACTCTATAACTTTCACATAAGTAAAAAGGTACAAACAATAAAATCTCCTGATCGTGACTTCGGTCGATAGCCTATCGCAGCATAATAACCAACCCAACAATCAAACAAGAACATGGGTTGGATCATGTACCATGATAGACCATGTTCCTCAGTCATTCACAGGAGTAGTACTTCACCACCAGAAAAAGTCTTCCGTTCATAACTTCGGTCTACAGCCTGTCATATTACGATAACCAACCCAACAATCAAACAAGAACATGGGTTGGATCACGTACCATGACAGTCCGCTTCCCTCAGTTATTCACGGAAGGTAATAAGATACACGCAAGTCATTTTCGCGGCCAATCAAGTCTACGAGTTTCTAGTGGGACGAGGTTATCCTCGCATCATGTTATTTCAAAATCCTCAGATCGTATCTTTCCAGCAAGGCTAGCCAACCCAGGGGTTCGCGTAGACAGGTGTCATTGAGCACAGGTCCCTCGTAAGGCCACCTTGCCAAGACATATAATATATAGCAGGAATTAATCGGATACAGTCATCCACTCGTTGCGGATGACACAGTATCCGTGGAGACCAGCCGGCACGTCAAGACAATATCTCAAGGCGGCTGGTGTAACACGATCTCGGGATTCTGCCCTCCCCATGCATCTAGTATATTTAGTTGCCTAGTTTAACCCTAGGTAAAATCTTGGACTCACATGTTGTGGCCTGCATGATTATCCTCCTAAATGTCGTACTCAAGTACGGGTACCCCACAAGAGGATCCATGTCAATCAGTATGTCAACATGTTCTACCCTCCTTGGTGTAATGCATCATTGCAAATATGCCACGTAGAGTTACGAGTCATTTGTCGAGCATGAACGAGAACTGGGACATTCAGGTACAAGTATCAGGTAGGAACACTTTGTTCACCGGGGGCACATTAGTGCTCATATCATGCTCAGGACAAAAGGCGTAAGGATATATAGCATACACAAACATTTATATATATATATATATATATATATATATACAATATAAAAATATAAGGTATAGGGGAGTCCAGGTCAGAGCGCGCTCAAGTCAGGCTACGCTCAGGTTAGCCTACGCTCAGGTCAGCCTACACTTAGGTCGGCCTACGCTCAGGTCAGCCTACGCTCAGGTCGGCCTATGCTCAGGTCAGCGTATGGAAGACGTACGCTCCCAAAAGGCAGCGTATGGACTCCATACGACTCCTTGTCACCCAAGTGAGCGTATGCAAGACATACGCTCCCAATAGGCAGCGTATGGACTCCATACGACTCCTTGTCACACAAGTGAGCGTATGCAAGACATACGCTCCCAATAGGCAGCGTATGGACTCCATACGACTCCTTGTCACACAAGTGAGCGTATGCAAGACATACGCTCCCAAGAGGCAGCGTATGGACTCCATACGACTCCTTGTCACACAAGTGAGCGTATGTATGATATACGCTCCCAATAGGCAGCGTATGGGGACTGCACTGCGCTAAAAAGTGCGTGCAACTCAGTGGCGCAAGCTAAAAAGCTCGCGCACTGCTCACTGTCTTCTCCAAACAGCAAGAACTCTATGGGTTGAACCCAATGCTTCAAAAGTCCATAACTTGGTCAAAATAAGTCCAAATCCAACTTTTCAAAGGTCAAAATTGGGTTGAATAAAATTCTCTACAACATGTAACCATCAAAACTTGAAAATAATGAAGTTTGCTAGATCAAAACCAAGAAGATCCGAAAATAGTTAAAACCTAGATCTACAAAAATTAAAGCTTCAAAATGAAAAACTTCAAGTTCTAAACTAGTATAGAATGAGGAGAAGAACATATTCTGACAAATAATTTTGTAAGAAAACATCAACAACATTTATAGATCCCTCTCTTGAGCAAGTTGGTACTTGCCTTGGTTGGTGGAGGAAAGTAAAGGAGAGGAAAAAAATAAATGAGAGGAGAGAGAATGAGTTGGGTTATTATATAGAATCTTGAACCCATGGGTTCATGATGAACCAAGGGGTTCATGATGAACCATTGGTGAACCAAGAATAGGTTACCCAAATGAGCCAAAACTGTAGGCCCAAATACAGAAAATAAATTACGAAACAATATTTTGTCGAATATTTTGGGAAATGTATGAAGAAATACAGCATATAAAGATCGTATAAATACAAAGTAAATACAATTTATCGGTTTACGTATTAAAATACGTATTCCAGGATCGGGGAGTGACATCTCTACCCTTTTTAGAAAAATTCCGTCCTCGGAATTCCAGCCAAGACAGGGTAGTGAAATCAGGGCAAGCAAGGCACAATCATTTATAAGTTAACTATCATAGCAGTTATTATCATACATCACAAAGTGCAAAAACAAGTAGGTGCAGATAAGCATGGAATCGTGTCAATAAGGCATAAAAATATACCTCATTAGTCAAACAAATGCGGATACCGAGATCTGATCTCGTCCTCGCACTCCCAAGTTGACTCTTCCAAAGAGTGATGGTTCCAAGAAACACAGACAAGGCTTATCGTTCGATTCTTGAGTACCTTCTCTCGTCGGTCCAAAATAGATACGGGTTGTTCCTCATAAGTTAGGTCGGTACCAACGACTAACTCAGAATGATCGAGGACATGACTCAGATCCGGGACATACCCACGTAATTGGGACACATAAAACACATCATGTATGCCAGTTAACGAAGGTGAAAGGGTAAGTCGATAAGCCACATCGCCTACCCGAGCGAGAATCTTAAAAGGACCAACGTATCTTGGACTAAGCTTTCCCCGGGTTCCAAATCTGATGATACCCCGAGTAGGCAAAATCCGCAGAAACACTTGGTCGCCAACTCTGAACTCTAGAGGCCTACGATGCTGATCTGCCCAATGACGATGTCGGTCCTATGCAACTCGAAGGCGCTCTCTGACCAACTTAACTATCTCCATAGTCTGCGTGATCATCTCTGGCCCCAACAACTTCCGTTCTCCGACGTCGTCCCATGCCAAAGGGGACCTGCACTTCCTTCCGTACAATGCTTCAAACGGGGCCATCTGAATGCTAGCCTGATAGCTGTTGTTATAGGAGAACTCCACTAGATGAAGGTGATCCTCCCAAGATTTGCCAAAATCCAAGGTACACGCCCGTAGCATATCTTCTAATGTCTGAATGGTTCTTTCTGATTGCCCGTCGGTTTGTGGATTATAAGCAGTACTGAATCTTAACTTGGTTCCCAAACTTTGGTGTAAGCTTCGCCAAAAATGGGATGTAATCCGCGTATCCCGATCTGATACTATACTAACTGGAACACCGTGCTGCCTTACTATCTGCTTCATGTACATTTCTGCTAGCTGCTCAGTAGTCTGTCCAACTCGGAAGGAAAGAAAATGAGCGACCTTCGTGAGTCGATCTACTATTACCCAGACTGCATTCTTGCCAGCCGGGGATCTAGGTAAACCGGTCACAAAATCCATCGTGATGTGCTCCCATTTCCATTCTGGGATAGGAAGCAGCTGTAGCAATTCTGCCGGTCTCTGTTGCTTGGCTTTCACCTGCTGACATACCAGACACTTGGATACAAATCTCGTTATCTCTCTTTTTATGCCATTCCACCAAAAGAACTGCCTGATATCTCGATACATCTTCATTCCTCCTGGATGAATGGAGTAAATAGAACTATGAGCTTCGGACATAACTTCTTGCCGAAGGTCTCCACTCGGTACATAGAGTCTGTTTCCAAACCTGAGCGTACCATCTTCATGAATCATTAACTCCTTCCTATGGCCTGATTCACACTCCGACCGCAACTTCTGAATCTGTGGATCTCCTGCTTGTGCTGCCATTATCCTCTCTACTAAGGTTGACTGAATCTGCATACTGGTTATTCTTCTTATATCCCTTGGCAAAACTACTTTGATTCCCATACTCTGAAGGTCTTCTAGAATATGCTTCTGCGAGGTCAAGATAAAGGCACTGTCTCTCCTACTCAGTGCATCTGCAACTATATTCGCCTTGCCTGGATGATACTGAAGATCTAAATCAAAATCCTTCAGCAGTTCTAACCATCTTCTTTGCCTCATGTTCAAATCTCGCTGCGTGAATACGTATTTCAAACTCTTATTCAGTATAGATCTCTACCCGATCCCCGTATAAGTAATGCCTCTACAACTTGAGTGAAAACACCACAGCTGCTAACTCCAAATCGTGAGTCAGGTAATTTTTCTCATGGTCTCGAAGCTGCCGAGACGCATATGCTATCACCTTTCCATGCTGCATCAATACACATCCAAGACCCTTCCCTGATGCGTCACAATATACTGTAAAGCCTCCCGCTCCTACTGGAAGCGTCAAGATCGGGGCTGAGATCAATCTCTTCTTCAATTCTTCAAACGATGCCTGACAGCTAGCTGACCAAACAAACTCTACGTCCTTGTGCGTCAAACGCGTTAAGGGCGCAGAGATCCTGGAAAGTCTGCCATAAACCTTCTGTAGTAACCAGCTAATCCTAAGAAACTTCGCACTTCTGCAACCGTTCTCGGGACCGGCCAATGCTCTACGGCCTCAATCTTCTTCGGATCCACTGACACTCCTGCTCCAGAAATTACATATCCCAGGAACGAAATGTGGTCTAACCAAAATTCACACTTGTTGAGCTTCGCATATAGTTGATGCTCCCTCAATGTCTGTAAGACAGTCCTAAGATATTTCTCATGCTCCTCTTCACTGCTGGAATAGATAAGGATATCATCTATGAACACCACCATAAATTTATCCAAATACGGCAGAAAGATGCGGTTCATTAAATCCATGAATACTGCAGGGGCGTTGGTTAATCCAAAGGACATTACCAAAAACTCATAATGCCCATATCTAGATCTGAATGCTGTCTTCGGTATGTCTTGCTCCCGGACTCTTACCTGATAGTATCCCGACCGAAGATCGATCTTGGAAAAGATGCTGGCCTTGCTCAACTGGTCAAACAGGTCATCAATCCTTGGTAGCGGATACTTATTCTTCACTGTTACTGCATTCAGCTTGCGGTAGTCAATGCACATCCTCGTCGACCCATCCTTCCTGGGAACTAGAATCACTGGCGCGGTCCAGGGCGATTTACTGTCTCGGATGAATCCTTTAGACTTCAACTCTTTCTCATGTTGATACAACTTATCCTGTTCTGACGGCGACATTCTGTAAACTCTGTCTGCAATAGGCCTCGTTCCAGGGTTCAACTCAATGCTAAATTCTACCTCTCTGACTGGAGGTATCCCTGGAAGCTCATCAGGGAAGACGTCGAGAAAATCTTCGACCACTCTCAGAATCTGTCCTGGCTCTGACACTGCTGCTGAGATGACACCTCCGGCCTGATTCTTCAAGGTTCGAGTAAAGAAGAACTGTTCCATCCCAGGAACGCTGAATATAACCCTACCTCCTCTACAATCAATTGTCACATGACTGTCTCTCAACCAGTCCATGCCAAGAACAACATCAAATCCCCATAGGGAATTCAATCAATGATGCGGGCAGTAAATGCCCACACACCTCTACCGGACATGAAAAGCACACTCTACTAACTTCTACGAGCCCATTGCCGGTGAGTATATCCATCCTCTCCGGCAATGCCTCAAACACTAGTCCAATCCGTGTAGTATATTGTGCAGAGATGAATGAATGAGTAGCGCCTGAATCAAATAATGCTACAGCGGAAAATAAGGTGACGAGAATTTTACCTGCCACCATGTCACTAGACGCTAGAGCCTCTCCCAAGGATAATGTGAGAGCCTGGCCCTGCGGAGCCCCTCGTTGCGGCCTTCCTCGACCATGTTGTTGCTGCCTCTGGGGGCCTTCGACTTCCTGTGCTTGGCAAAACATCTGAGCCTGCGTTGGTAGATGCTGGGCTAGGGGCTTCACTGCTAATACTGGCCCTCCACTCGTGGTTGCCACCGGGGCTGGCAACGCTGGAAACTGCTGAGCTGGCCCCCCTGGCCTCTGCATCACAGGACAAGTGGAGATACGGTAGTCTGAACTACCACACCTCAAGCATAAGCCATTCGCTGACCGGCATACCTCCCTCGTGTGCCCTGCCTTCCCACAGAATGTATAGCCCTGGGGTGCTGCCTGACGCTGCTGTTGGTTCCTCGGCTGCTGGTGCCGAACTGGCGCTGTTGTAGTTGACACGGCCGTCCTCTGCGGCGCTCCTGCATCATGAATACGTACACCGGGTGCTGGTGCCGATGTTCGCTGCATTACTCCTCCTCCAATCTGGGAATGAGATCTCTTCTGACCTCCTGTCCTCGATGCCAAACTCTGCTGGATAAGCTCGTACCTCCGAGCGGCCGTCAAAATAGCGTCAAACGTTTGGTAGTCGTGTCCCTCCATAAGCTGTAATAGTTCCAAATGAAGTCCCTGCTGGAACCTCATAGCTTTCTCTGGCTCCGTTGCCACCATTGCTGGGGCAAAACGGCACAATCTGCAGAACTCTGCTGCATACCCATCTACAGTCTTGCCTGCTTGCTTGAGACTAATAAACTTCTGCTGGAGCTCATATCGAGCTACTACGCCAAAATACTTGGCCTTGAATCTTTTACTGAAGGTGGTCCAATGAACAGGGCATCTTATACCAACTTCTTCTGATGCCCACCAGTCGCGGGCAAGATCCTGAAGTACTAATTTGACCTGATCAACCTTCTCATCATCTGGAACCTTGGCTGCCACAAGGATGGCTTCGATGTCTTGAATCCATACATCCGCAGTGATGGCATCCTCCGTACCGTCAAAATACCTTGGGTTCAAGCGATGGAACCTTCCTGATGCTCCCGAGTCAACCCCGGCACTCCTCTCAAGAGCTAACTGAATCCCTTGGTTCAGTAATACGTTCTGCTCCTGCTGCTGAGTCTGTTGCTGTTGGTGAGTGACAAGAATCCCCCGGATGACCTCCAGGAGTGCTACGGCATCTGGGACTGCCGTTGCTGCTGGTGCTACAGGAGTTTCAATAACCTGCGGCTGTACTGCCACTGGTTCTATTTCTGTTCGTATCCGTCCTGGGGAAGTTCTCTCCCCTGCTGGTGCCCAGTCGAGCCATGCTCTCGCTGCTCTTCCTCTTTGGCCTCACCCGCTACTGAGAATGAAGCACCCCAATAGAGAAAGATATAAGATTATTAAGTCCGAACGAGGAAGATTTCGAGGATGCAAGTCAGGTTAGAGATCAAGGCAAGGACAGAGAATTCGAAACAGAATTTCAAGGAGAACAAGTTTTGATTGAGACTCTATATGAGGTACGTAACGTCATACGGCGATCGTGGCTGTCGAGAGACTAAGGGGTACATGCTACAATCAAGTCTCCTATGGTCCCACAGAGTTCTATGTCTCAATCAATCAAATCACATCAGCAAATAAATGAGCATTAAAGATAAAGCAGTAAGGCGTCCCCGACGCTTCATCAAAATGATCATGAGAGACTAGCTTTATAATTTAGCTATCTCAGAGAGTCAGGAGTACAAAATTATATACAGCTGCAGTCTGTTTAGTTACAATTCTGTACTGACACAAAATATCATGTAATCCGGCTAACAGGTGCCGGTAGCTAAATGCCGCACAAAATATAAGCAGGAGTGGTGGAGAAGAAACCTACTTGAGTCCCCGAACCGCCATGCTCCTAGTATGTACCATGGATGTCAGGGAGGAAGATCGTGTCCTCTGGCTCTGCTACGAGATCTGGCCAAACAAAACCAGCGGGGTCAGCCCCGAATAGCAAGTACCGCCAAAGGGGCACAAGAGTTAAGATTAAAAACCCAGATAATAGAATGATTGATGATAGTAAAACTTATGCAACTATTATAGGGTAGCGCAACATCCTTGAACCCATATGGCACCCTTACAACCAAACAAGGACAAAAGGTGCCGCATGGAGTCGGGACGTGTCGTACTCTATAACTTTCACATAAGTAAAAAGGTACAAACAATAAAATCTCCTGATCGTGACTTCGGTCGATAGCCTATCGCAGCACAATAACCAACCCAACAATCAAACAAGAACATAGGTTGGATCATGTACCATGATAGACCATGTTCCTCAGTCATTAACATGAGTAGCACTTCACCACCAGAATAAGTCTTTCGTTCATAACTTCGGTCCACAGCCTGTCATATTACGATAACCAACCCAACAATCAAACAAGAACATGGGTTGGATCACATACCATGACAGTCCGCTTCCCTCAGTTATTCACGGAAGGTAATAAGATACACGCAAGTCGTTTTCGCGGCCAATCAAGTCTACGAGTTTCTAGTGGGACGAGGTTATCCTCGCATCATGTTATTTCAAAATCCTCAGATCGTATCTTTCCAGCAAGGCTAGCCAACCCAGGGGTTCGCATAGACAGGTGTCATTGAGCACAGGTCCCTCGTAAGGCCACCTTGCCAAGACATATAATATATAGCAGGAATTAATCAGATACAGTCATCCACTCGTTGCGGATGACACAGTATCCGTGGAGACCAGCCGGCGCGTCAAGACAATATCTCAAGGCGGCTGGTGTAACACGATCTCGGGATTCTGCCCTCCCCATGCATCTAGTATATTTAGTTGCCTAGTTTAACCCTAGGTGAAATCTTGGACTCACATGCTGTGGCCTGCATGATTATCCTCCTAAATATCGTACTCAAGTACGGGTACCCCACAAGAGGATCCATGTCAATCAGTATGTCAACATGTTCTACCCTCCTTGGTGTAATGCATCATTGCAAATATGCCACGTGGAGTTACGAGTCATTTGTCGAGCATGAACGAGAACTGGGACATTCAGGTACAAGTATCAGGTAGGAACACTTTGTTCACCGGGGGCACATTAGTGCTCATATCATGCTCAGGACAAAAGGCGTAAGAATATATAGCATACACAAACATTTACATATATATATATATATATATATATATATATATATATATATATATATATATATATACAATATAAAAATATAAGGTATAGGGGAGTCCAGGTCAGAGTGCGCTCAAGTCAGGCTACGCTCAGGTTAGCCTACGCTCAGGTCAGCCTACGCTCAGGTCGGCCTACGCTCAGGTCAGCCTACGCTCAGGTCGGCCTATGCTCAGGTCAGCGTATGGAAGACGTACGCTCCCAAAAGGCAGCGTATGGACTCCATACGACTCCTTGTCACCCAAGTGAGCGTATGCAAGACATACGCTCCCAATAGGCAACGTATGGACTCCATACGACTCCTTGTCACACAAGTGAGCGTATGCAAGACATACGCTCCCAATAGGCAGTGTATGAACTCCATACGACTCCTTGTCACACAAGTGAGCATATGCAAGACATACGCTCCCAATAGACAGCATATGGACTCCATACGACTCCTTGTCACACAAGTGAGCGTATGCAAGACATACGCTCCCAATAGGTAGCGTATGGACTCCATACGACTCCTTGTCACACAAGTGAGCGTATGCAAGACATACGCTCCCAATAGGCAGCGTATGGGGACTGCGCTGCGCTAAAGAGCACGTGCAACTCAGTGGCGCAAGCTAAAAAGCTCGCGCACTGCTCACTGTCTTCTCCAAACAGCAAGAACTCTATGGGTTGAACCCAAAGCTTCAAAAGTCCATAACTTGGTCAAAATAAGTCCAAATCCAACTTTTCAAAGGTCAAAATTGGGTAGAATAAAATTCTCTACAACATGTAACCATCAAAACTTGAAAATAATGAAGTTTGCTAGATCAAAACCAAGAAGATCCGAAAATGGTTAAAACCTAGATCTACAAAAATTAAAGCTTCAAAATGGAAAACTTCAAGTTCTAAACTAGTATAGAATGAGGAGAAAAACATATTCTGACAAATAATTTTGTAAGAAAACATCAACAACATTTATAGATCCCTCTCTTGAGCAAGTTGGTACTTGCCTTGGTTGGTGGAGGAAAGTAAAGGAGAGGAAAAAATAAATGAGAGGAGAGAGAATGAGTTGGGTTATTATATAGAATCTTGAACCCATGGGTTCATGATGAACCAAGGGGTTCATGATGAACCATTGGTGAACCAAGAATAGGTTACCCAAATGAGCCAAAACTGTAGGCCCAAATGCAGAAAATAAATTACGAAATAATATTTTGTCGAATATTTTGGAAAATGCATGAAGAAATACAGCATATAAAGATCGTATAAATACAAAGTAAATACAATTTATCGATTTACGTATTAAAATACGTATTCCAGGATCGGGGAGTGACAACAAGTTATTTACAAGTTATTTTTTTCTTGTCTATTGATGTGTATTCTTACATGATATGTCTATTAGGCGGCCTGTTGAATTTTATAGTAATTGTGTTAGTGTCACAGTACATACTTGGTTAAATATAATTTGTACCATACATGAGTTGTACCGTATCATGGGGTGGGAATGACGAATGTGTCATACCTGAACTGTTACTCCTATTCTCGATTTCTCTCAACCTGGGAGCACGCAGAGGTGGGGGTTGATTGTTTGAGCTAACCTTAGAGTCCACACTAGGGACGAGGGTTGGCTGTTGTTCAAACCTGAGAGTCCACACGAGGGATGAGGATTTGATTATTCGTTTGACTTCTTGCCGTGTGTTCACCTAGGAACTTGGCATTTGTTACCTGTATCTTTCCAACAGTTTATTTATGCATACTTGTTCTTGTATGCTTGTATAGTTTGTTGTCTATTTATTTTGTTTTCTTCCTCGAATGCATGTATAGTTGTTGCTTAGTTATTTTTGTTTCCTTCATGGTTATTATTTATGCACATTATTTACTGTTAGAAAGACATGTTATTGTATATCTTGTTATGTCCCCTAAGAACCTGATGATCTCTTCAGTTATAGACGAATGACATGATCTCGAGGAGTATGATCCATACTAGACTCTTCCTTTGCAGACCGTAGATCGTCCCTTGGATAATGGACTTGTTAGTACCTATTCATTTTATTCTACTTTTGATTCAGTCACTTGGTAGTGCATTTGTCTCCACCGGATAAATATTACATTCTACCTTTCAATTAATATAATGCATTAGTTATTTGTTTTATTGTTGTTGTGGATGAGATTTAATATTGCATGTGACATAAGTTGGAGCTCTTATATTATAGCTTATGTGTGTATTGGATTCCATACATAGTAGTCTACGTATACACACAGTTGGCATGTACGTATTTCTAGTCCTACGTATTTTGGAACTGGGGCGTTACATTTTTTGGTGGCCCATGGAGGTCAGAGCATATCCTATCGGTTACATAAATGTACTGATACGAGCCTACATATAGGATTAGAAATTAGGATCTCATCCACATGGCTTGATCACCTTTCTTTGACTTCGTTTCGAATTCTCATTTGACCGCTTGATTTGTATCTAGTTTGATCATTTTCTACAGTAATCTTATATGATCGAAATATTTTAGCGCACAAAAAATTGCTCATGATACCAACTTTGGTCTCATTTTATAATAGTGAAACGAATTATTCTAGACATGACCTCAGTACAAAGTTGATAGAAAAATATTCTAGACTTCATTCAAACAATTGGATCAGAAAAATAATCCCTATACATAAATTATGCATGCTCAAAGTTGAAAGAAAACCACAGTTTCAGAATTCTGTGTTCATAAGGTCATGAGTCTTATTTGCACCAATTAAATAAAGTATTTTGCACATGGCCCCAACATGAGATTTGTAGACAACATAACAAAGATTTTATATAAATTTCTAGAATTGAAACATATTATAAGCATAAAAAGTTATACTACTTCAAAGTTGAGGAAAACACAATTTTGGAAAGGTAGTTTCAAGACTACATTCACCTATGAATCCAAACCCTAGGACATTAATAATTATGGTTTCTACCTAGGGTAATGATATACCTAGTAAGTCCCTATGTCCCAAATCGTAAAATGAAGGTTAACGAAGTACTTACCAATTTACGAAGTATAGATAACGGGTCATTTTCAAAATTTTAGCTTACGCACCTCTTGGAAAACGTTCTCTATGCATGGAAGGAAGTAAATATTAAGCATACCACAAATTATATATGAAATCAAAGAAAATTCACAGAGATACGCAATGGAAAAGGTTTGGAAGACTTTTACTAAGTAGTTTGGGCTGCACACCCCGATCTTTGCACAATGTCCCGACAGGATCTATTCTAAACACATTGTCGTGCAACAATGATTAGAAAAAGATAAACCACTGAAACCCTAGTGAATTATATATGGTTGAAAAGCTAAGATATAGTGCTAGAGGTTAGAGAAATATTTGAAGGCCATAATATCATGACCCGCACCCAGTGTAAGGGTATGAGAAGTGGGTAAGCCCAGCCTACGCCGCAGTATCGGCGGTAGAACGTTGTCCTAGGTCACAACATCTAACAATATATAACCGTACATGTACAATGATATACTCTCCAAAAGGAGGACAACATAGAAGGTACAACTTAATCACAGAATCTAAGATGGAGATGAAGGAACAAAAGATGGATAATAAATCTCAATAGAGAACTACAACTGAAAGAAATAAGTTTGGATGTTTAAACAACATCAAAATCTAATAACTGAAGTACATCTCAAGACAAAACATCTAAATAGAGATAACTAGCCTAGAAGTCTAAACTAGACAATAGACAAGTCCTCAGGAACTGCTGGATCCTCCTGAGGGTCCAAGTCACCGGTGTCATCTAAGCCTGCTTTATAGCAAGTAGGGCAGAACTCCTCCTCGTCCTCTGTAATATTTTCAACGGGTCCAGTCAGGACAGGAACGAATACATATCTCTCACACAGTTCATATCATGGTAGGAAATGTAAAGCATGATATAGAATAAAGTACATGAAAACTGTAAGAATAAACATGAAGAACAAGAGAGAATTTGATAACAAAAAATATTTAGGTATGCTAATAGAGAACTGTAAGTGACTAGTGATTTAGAGTACAAGATAGACATGTGAACGGCTTGATTTGTACATGATTATACTACTTTGAAATTGTTCACATGACTATTTCAACTCTTCCGTACCCTAATCAATACACAAGGATCTAGACAGGTTATGTTATTGTACATAAAAGTTTATACATAAAGCTCATGAGATCATGAGAGTACATTAGAGCATATGAGTGTACATAAATAATAAGAGTGCATGTAATACATGATGTTCGTGAAAAGCACATGACATGATGTATCTGATGCACCCGAGGGGGATAACATCTCATGTAAAGATCCATATAGTACTAATCTATGATAACATCGTGTCAGCACCAAGTAAATTAGACTATAACAAGAATATAATTCCTAACAAGTATGAAACGGCCAGAAAATGTACTCGCCTGATATCCCGAATGTCTGATGAGAATATGACTCTAAACCGGAGTATCTGAGTCCTATTTAGAGCAACCACAGGTTACAAAGTATCCAATATGAATTTAGAAAAAAATATAATGCATTCTAAATGATTTTAGGTCATTCTGCGTCAAAGTCAACCCTTGGTCAACCATGGTCAACTATTCTGGTCAAACTAGGTCAACCCTAAGTCAGCTAGTCTATTATTCCAAACTTAGGTCAAACTCAAGTTATCTAGTCATTTTAAGTCCATTAGAGTCAAGTTTAGATCAAGTTTGACCCAAAGTTGACTTTTGTCAACTTGGTCAACTTACTGGTCAACTTGCCAAGTTAGGCCTATTGGGTCATTCCTAAACTGACTCACTAATCCATAGGCTATACCTATAACACTACCAATATATACACATACCTATAATTTCAAATATATATATATATATATATATATATATATATATATATTAAACCGAAACTTTATAGAAGTAATAGGCGCAAAATGTTGAAGCCTATACAAGTAAGTGCGCTCAACACGACAAGAAGAAAAGAAAACAAACAGCGCGAGACACGCACAAAATGGAACCTGATCTCTACGACAGCCGACAGTGGAGGCACGAGAAACCCGGAAAATGGCCTAAGCAAGGGCCTCCCAAAAAGTGTTGGAGGCATGAGAGCAGCGCCTCCTAGCTTTGAAAATTTGTTTGATAACCTCTATGTACAATTGTGGAGGGAGGAGTTGGCGGCCTTTATATCTGAATTTGTTCCTGTTCTTCTATAAGACCCAAATACCAGCGACTACGACGATCTGATGTCCATGGGAGCAGCTCCAACTGGCCAGGAGATCGTGGAAGCCCCCAGTCGGGGGGACAAGACTTAGTCTATTGTGTAGATTGAACCAAATCTGGATTGCCAACTCACCAGCAAGAAGGATGTGCTCTGCCGATTCCGATGTGTGCTCTACGCAGTAGTGGCATCTGTAAGCGAGGCTAAATCTGATAGATCTGATGTAGTCATCCGTCGGTAACTTTCGGCGTAATGTACGCCAGATAAGGATAAACCATTTGGTGGGTATACATGACTGCCAAAACTTAGCACACGTGGTATTCGGCACGACGCTGCCTCGGGCCACAATTCTGGCGGAAGCCAGCGTAAAAGTCCCACACGGGTGTCACTTCCGTTTCCCGTTATACGTATTTTCAGGATACGTATACAAATTTCTGACAATTGTCTGGTGGCCCGTATTTTTACTTATCTTGTTTAGCTTAGCCTTGGTTTAAATCTTGACTTGATTGGTTCAACTTGGTTCAACATGACATGACTTGGCTTGGCTTGGCTTGGTTTGGTTTATTTTGGGTTAAGATGAGAAGGGTTGCTATATAAGTCAACTTCTTCTCTCTTCTCCATTATTTTGCATTTACTTCTTCATCTTCTTCATTTACTCCTCCTACCTACCAAGCCTAGGCAAGTGCAACTTGCTTTATGATGGATCTCAAGTTTTATTGTTCTATTTCCTTCCTTACTTCATTCTAAGCCTCTTTAGAACTTGACATTTTTGGATTTGATGGATGGATTCTTGTAGATCTAAGTTTGTAACTTTTCGGTTTTTTTTGGTTTCGATCTCTAAAACTTGGTTATTTTCAAAATCTAATAGTTCCATGTTGTAGGCAATTCAATTCTACCCAATTTTGGATTTTGAACCGCTTGATTTCGACATCGTATGATAAAGTTATGCCATTTTTGAGTTCATGGGTTCCCCACACCTTTTGGTGCTGTCGGGACGATGAACAGTGCCGCGTGCAGTGTCTTCGCTGTCGCGCGCCCGTGTGCCGTACTTGCGAGCAACGTGCGCCGTGGGCGATTTTGCCCGTACGTAATGCGCAACTTGTGCGCCGCGCGCCCGCGCACTTCTCTGCCGCGCGCTCGCGCGTCGTGCTTGCACGCAACGTGCACCATGGGCAATTTTGCCTGCGTGCAATGCGTAAGTTGTGCGTCGTGCGCCCGCGCACTTCTCTGCCGCGCGCTTGCGTGCAACGTGCGCCGTGGGCGATTTTGCCCATGCGCAATGCGCAACTTGTGCGTCGCGCGCCTGCGCACTTCTCTGCCGCGCGGTCGCGCACCGCGGTCGCGCGGCGCGCTTGTGCGCAACGTGCACCATGGGCAATTTTGCCCGCGCGCAATGCGCAACTTGCGCATCGTGCGCCCGCGCACTTCTCTGCCGCGCGCCCGCGTGTCGTGCTTGCGCGCAACGTGTGCCGTAGGCGATTTTGCCCGTACGCAATGTGCAACCTGCGCGGCCGCGCGCTCGTGCGCCGCGCGCCGTGCTTGCTCGCAACGTGCGCCGTGGGCGATCTTGCCCGCACAACTTGCGCGCAGGTCACTCCAAATGACTATTTTTGCCCGTTTGGGCTATTTTGTAGCTAAAATCTTAAAAAACTTAAAACATGAAAGTTGTAGATCTTTTTCTTGGCTTCAACAATATGTTATTAGTTATTTTATGCAAGTTTCTCTCAATCATGATAATGTAAGGATAGAACACGATAGTGGCCTGTTAAGGCGCACTCTTAATATGGATCAAGTAACATGATAATTCTTGATGTTGGTCTATTGTGACGCACTCTTGACTTGATAAAGTAAACCTACATGATAATCTCGATATGTTGTTGTGACGGGTATCTTGACTTGCTAAGTAACTCTAATCTTGACACCGTAGGTATTTGTGTTTGTATAAGATACATGTCTCGTCTTGCATCATGTCTAGGATATGAATTCCTGATTTCCACAGTCAAAAATTTATACTGAATCTGACTAGGATAATGACTAGATTGATCACGTAGTCGATGAAAAGGTTTTTCCAGCTACAGGTAGTCCCGTTATCTGGGCGCTCTAATTGGACTTGTAGCCTGCCGTCGAGTAGGGCACATTTCTAGCACACTGTCATGTGTTGCACCTCTAATTCACCTAATCCAACGCTCTCAACTTGTGACCGAATAACCTGGATTAAGACTGCAGGACTTGTGGCTGTTGGAACATCTCGATGCATCTTGTTAGTAACTAAGCTTGTGATAACCCTAGTTAGTTAAAGTATCAAGCCGTACTCTTTGCTTGGCCGTGAATGATGGATGGAGTCCTATCTTGTCTAGTCTTGCCTAGATCCAGTACATGGCTATCTCAGGACATGCTTGTTTATGCTTTACTTTATTGATAATTGGTTAGAGACTAAGTTCTGTTCAGGTGAAGGGTTATAACCCCGGTCCTTGTTTGGTTTACGGGTTGTAACTTGGTTACTGGAATAGTCCGTTAGTCATCTTATCGTTTATCACCCTGTTTTCTCTAACTCATGTCTTTCGTTATCCTTTATGTATCATGTGCTAATATGCTGGTTTTAGTTCTTAAGTGAAGCCTCCCTTGTGGCACTTGCTCTTTCTGGGGTCTGACCCAGCTGGTTTTGTATGGCCAGATTTCGGAGTAGCTCCGGAGGATCTCCCTGCCTTCCAGCCAGATGGTGACCACTAGACGCAACCCTGGCAATGAGTGGGTTCTTATTTTGCTCTCCCACTCCCTTGTAAAAATATTCTTTTGAGGCGTTTAGCCGCCGAGCAAGTGTTAGCTCCTTTGCAACTTTACTTACTGCCTGCCTATGGGCTGTAACATGATTGACAAATCCTAGGGTTGATCATGTATGACTGAAACTCTTGTTAGTCTCACGTTTTGTATGACTAGCTTCATGATCATCTGAATATGTAATATTTGGGATGCCTTACTTTGTATGTCTGATGATCTAACATCTTATAACATTTACTTACTTAAGATTGAGACACTAGGCTTGTTCATGACCATAAGAGACTGTTGGCTTGTAGATAAACCCTCATGCATCTAGACAGCCATGACCATATATCGAGGTAGATCATACTTCAATGTACGTAGCTGGCTGTGTCTGTCCCCCGCTCTCCAGTTTTCTGGTTCTGGGGCGTGACACGATTTAAGTGGTGGCCCATGCAGGTCTTGTAAATCAAGATGTGCGAGGGTTTTACTGAATATATGTCTTAAACAGCACTCGCCCTTGATCTCTACTCGTGTCTTCTAATCTTTCCGAAATCTTGACCTGATCACATGTTTATATCCTCGATCTATCATGGTCCTTCCTTATTGTTCCTCATGTCGTTTCTTCAGCGGTATTGTTCCTGGTCCTACCGATCAGCTAGGCGGAGCACCTCCTATGGACCAGCAGCAACCTTGAGACCAAGTCCAGCACTCTGGAGCGGCCTCCCGAGTCATGTATTTTGGGGATCCAGAGCCCCCAGTTCAGCCAGTCCAGCCTGCAGAGCTGATAATGGAATCCTGGTGGGTCTCATCAGGGAATTGCTTGTATCTCAAGATCGTCGAGGCGATGCCCTACACCAGACAGTACAAGATGCCATGGGCAGAGTTGGTTACCAAGGGAACAATGCAGCCAACAGCTTCAAGCGTCTGAACCCTACTTTCTTTGACGGCACTGAAGATGCTATTGCTGCTGATGCATGGCTTCAGGACACAGAGGTTATCCTGTAAGCAGCTAGGATTCCTGAGAATAAGAAAGTGGCCGTTGTACGCCTGCAGTTATTAGAATTAGCCCGCAGCTGGTGGGCGATGCTAGCAGTTGGATTATCGACGCCCGTCTTATGGGCGGTGTTCAGCAATAAGTTCCAGACCAAGTACTTCGATGCAGTAGCTCGGTATGATCTACAGACGAGATTCACCAATCTCAAGCAGATGGGCAGGACGGTCGATGGATATACGGCCGAGTTTTCTAGACTTAGTCGGTTTGCTCCTACCTTAGTGGCAACCGAATTGGATCGAGACCAACGATTCCAGCAGGGGCTCCACCTAGAGATTATCATATCGGTAGAACAGTTTGAGCACCAGACGTTTGATGTCGTCTTGCGAGCAGCGAAGAGGCATGAGTATACTTCGCAGAGGATTGTAGATAGAAGCGGAGGACGGAAGAGGTCTCTGTTTGCCATTGATTGTAAAAGTACAGAACAATTATCAGAGGACTGAACTTAGACTCACAATACAAACTCGCTTGTATAAAGAAAGCCTAGGGACAAAAACCTAGGTACAGCAATCTAAGTACAATTGTTTATTTTAGATTCTGGGAGGTGACGATAGAGGCTCGGGAAGGCGACGGCAGCCCTGCCTTACTCCTTGGACGATCGGTATGCAGCCTTGGCTCCTGGTGAAAAGATGGTTGGCGTTGACGAAGAAGTGCTCTTTTTGCTCCTCTGTTGCTCTCCTGGCTTCTCTCTCTCTCTCTCTCTGTGTATTCTCTCTCTGACTCTGTATATTTTTATTCTTTTGTTGCCGGTCCCTGTGTAAAGAAATGATGCTGGCTATTTATAAGAGTGGGGTATGATCATTAGGGTTTGCTAATGATCATTGTTTTGGAATGTCGGCGCTCCTTCAATCTATCTGAACCCTTGGTCCTGATTACAATGAATCTCGGCCATTAATGAGGATAGCACCGAATCGTGTGAGCAATTAATGTTGATTGCTTTAAATCTTCATGATTGATTATACTAATGCCCGCTTGCTCGCCACGTGTCCCATTGGCTTGATGATAAATGATATGCCTTGATCTCAGTAATTATGATGATGATGTCAAATATATTTGTTGAGATTCGGTTAAATCGTTGATTGATCCGATGCCACGTGTTTTAATTGTGGGTCCTGCCAGAGCCGCATGGGATAGGCAAGACTTGAACCGCAGGAAGATAATCTTCATGAGCCGCATGGGACAGTGCTTCGTTGAACCGCAGGGAACGAACTCTCAATGAACCGCATATGCATAGTCTTTGCGAGCCGCATGAGCTAGCGTTGTATTGAGCCGCAGGGGCTGAGCTCTCAGTGGGCCGCATATGGCTGATTTCTGCTAGTCATATAGGGTGACTTCTCCGTGAGCCGCATGAAGCTATTCTCTATTTTAAGCCGCATGAGATTTGCCACGTGGCAACCTAGGATTTCTGACGGATAGGGTCAGAGATCTTCTTCTTTTCCCGAAGAGTCTGTCATTATGGCAGAGTCATTATGACACTTTATGCCAGAGCTGCCACAGTCGTCAAATCGTGTCAGAGCATTAAATGAGGCCACTATTCAAAGGGCCAGCTGTAGGGAAGGATCTCAGGGGGACACGTGGCATGGATCGAGCCACATATTCCTGCTGAACCGTATACACTCTCGAGCCGCATGAGACAGAGAGTCTTCCTTTGAACTGTATAAGATAGCTCCCATATGAGCCGCATGGGCTTCGTATCCGGAGCCGCATGGACCATTATTCTGATATTTTCCATACTTCTATAGGACCCCCTTCAAAGTTTTCAATTTGCAAAATTGAAACACTTTGAATAAGAAGCATGGTCCCGTTCATGCCGCATAAGTGTCCCAGCCGCATAGATTCATCTGTCCGCATAGGCTCTTTGCCACGTGTCCTGACTACGTGTACAAATCTTCATTAAATGCTCTTGATTCGTTTTGATTTAATGCCGTCTTTTGGGGGAGGATCCCAAGGGTCGGTTATGCCTTGACCGAAGCATTTTTGCCTTTATTTTTTGAAGTGGCGCGTAATCCGAGGCGTCATCCAAGACGTTTGTTCATTTTATGGGTTTTTTTCGCCTATAAATAAGAGTCTTTTAATCCCCTTGGGTTTCTTTACCTTCTTTCTTTGCTCAAATCCCCTGTTGCAGACTTTGCTCTTCGTCTTCTTCCTTCATCGATCGACAATGGCTTCCAGGAAGGCTGCTGCTGCTGCGGGCAAGAAGGCCGCATCATCCTCTGCGGCTGCAAAGGGCAAGAAGGCTGCGTCTTCATCGACTGCGGCGGTGAACTTGGCGGCTCCTCCGCCGAATGACACGCCTGCTTTTCACCCTGACGTCAACCCGCCCATTGCTGGTAAGGGTCGTTTGATAACCCTAACTGTTGCCATGGCTCTGCTGCATACTTTATGCACAAGCCATATGTACGAGGCTTATCGATGTGACCGCATAAGCACTTCCCCCATTGGGGTCGCATGAGCTTGTTTATACTCGATCTGAGCCGCATATGCGTTTTCGATTTGGGTCGCATAAGCGTCGCTCACTTTCGAACCGCATAGGCCCACTTTCTTGTATCCGCGTCAGCTCATATGGGTCTAGTTTCGTAGGCGTGCTTAATTTGAACCGCCTGGGTCTATAAGCTCGTCTGAATTTGAGTTGCACGGACTCGACTAACTCGGAGGCACATGCGGCTACGGTGCACAGAACCGCATGGACGTATCTAATGCTGAGCCGCATGTGACTGTGACGACCCGAGCCGCATAGACTCAAATGATCTTTCCAATGCTTCTGTTTTCTTTGACTATCTTCTAACCTCGTTTCTTTTGTCCTTCTCCAGTGAGTCTACCCGTAAATCCTGCTGGGGAGCGTATAGTGGGTTCAAATCAATTCGCCCTGGGCGTGCGTCTTGATGACTTAATTAAGCATGTGTTGAATCAATTCCCTACTGATGAGCCTTCGGAGAGGTTAAGGCCATTGAGAATTAGACCCTCCATTACCTCTGTTCCATGATGAATACTGGGAAGCTGGATGGGAAATACCTGAAGCCTTTGTTCCTTTTTGGAGATGCTTTAATCATCAAGAATTCCCGAGTTTTAGAGATTATCGAGAACTGGGATTTCTCTTTGGATGGGGTGGCAGTCCATATTCCTCTCATAGAACGTCATTATCCTTTGTCATGGTTCAATATGGTGTTGCTGGATAGGAAGATGGTGTGTAACTTAACTCCTACTCAATCAGGGATGTTGATGGACAACATCCATTATAATCCGAACATGCGGTCAGCGTATGCGGGTAAGGATTCCGTCCTCCGGTATATGATGGGTCTGGCCCCGAGCTCTTTCATGAATGTATACGGTCCCAACTTCACACTTACTCAAGCTGATACTTTCCTGAATCGGCTCGTTTGCAAGAAGTCATATCCTGTTGGTAGGCTGGCACTGCCGAACTGGATAAACCCCACCTCTACGTGGGCCCAGTTGACTACTTGGGTTTTGCAGACCTATGGAACATTCTTGCGGGAGGTGGGGCTTTACCATGCCATTCGGGGCACTTGTCACGGGCTTCCCATCAATAAACCACTGTTCGTAGCGCTCTTGGAGATGTATAGCCGGCGAACGGGGACTTTCTTTGCACCAGTAGGGGAGCTGGGGCTTGCTCTTCACGAGATGTATAATGTCTCTAAACTTCCATAGGGGAATGAGCCTTTCGAGGTGTATACCCCGTCGAATGAGGAGTTCGAGGCCTTGGACAAGCAACTCCCGAGTTCTGTTGCGGTGTATCGGAAGTTGTTGTGCCACCATAGTGCTTGTCATCAGATGGCTATAAAAACGACAGATAGCTCCGAGGGGACCGCTCCCCATACCACATCCTGGATTAATTATCTTTTTAGAGTTGATCCTTCTGGCGAAGTTACTCCCCGAGCCCCTCGAACGCATGCAGAGGTAAGGGATCTGATGTCAAGTGTCAAGAAGTCGCGATCCAAGAGCGATATATTCGGAAGAAGCTGACTCTCTTAGTTATTTTCACTACGGGACCATACAGATGTCAGAGAAGGCGCTTCTGGCTGGATTTTTGATGATATGGCTACGAAACTGCGTAGTCTCGGGAGGAGCGGGTTCTATCGAGAGGATTGGTCGTCATTTCATCCTCCCTGCCGTTAAACTAGTATTCGGAGTTAGATTGGCCCTCCTTCCTACTATGGTGTGCAGCATACACCATGGTCTGCGGACATTCTCGTCCAAGGTTATTGCTCGCAAGAAGACTTTGGATTTTGAGCGCGTAGAACTGCCTTTCCACTACCTGATGGGGTGGTTGGCGATGCACTACAAGTCTTTGCTGGGACCTGGGATAGCGGAAGATGCTACAGTCGAAGATGCTTTCCTCTTCAAATGCCATCACCGGTCTTGGGAATACAACACTATGCCAGCTTGTCGGAGGGCGCTGGCGAGAGTGGATGGGTGTGACCTCTTTGTGTCTGTTCCTCCTTTTTCTGATAAGGAAGTGAGGAAGGTACACCTTGATGGTACTGGACCTTCTCATTTTCTATCTCCGGATATGCTTGCTTGGTTGCGCAATATCTGCCCCACGCATCTGGTTTATCGCAACCGAGATAATGTATACTTGAAACCTTACCTACCTAGCAGGTTTTCCCGCCAGTTTGGTTATAGCCAGTTGTTCCTTGATTGTCCCAACCCTTGTTTGGGTTTTGAAGGCAGCATTCTTGACGGCGTCTGAGCGTGGAATTATTACGATGCTTATCATACTCGGGCCAGCTTCTCAGTTCCCGATGCTAAGGCGCCGAAGGAAATTTTGTACGTGGCTGCTTTATATCACGTTATGGCGAACAAGCCTCTTGTTAACTTTGATCCGAGTACCAGTTTTATCGTGGGTACCAGTTTAGAGGAGAAGCCCAAAGGGGCTAAGGTTAGAAAGCAACTGGCGCTCCAGGTCCCCCTTCCTGAATCAGAACCTTTCGAGTCGGCTGAAGACGAGGATGATGATGACAGCGAAGGTTCCCTCTCTGGTGGGGGTAAAGAAGTAGCGGATCAACCGCTTCCCACACCCGACGAACCGGCAGAGGATCTGTTGTTTACTACGCAAGAGGGAGTAGTGATAGAAGAACAACTTTCAGCCGTGTCTGGTCCCTCGCGTAAACGAGTCAGACCCGAGTCTTCTGACAGTAGAGCGACCTTTTTCGTGAAGAGAGCCGCTGTTAGGTCTCGTGGATTACTTATCACCGAGAAGGGTGAAGATACAGACGCTACTCTGGAGGTAAGACCAAGTCATAGCCATCTATTTGTTGTAGTTTTCTTTTCTCTTGGGGATATGACTTAATCACTTTTCTTTGTAGGCGTCCGATGAGCCGACCTCTCCTGAATCGTCTACCACCCCTGAAGCTGATCCGGCCCTTGCTGCTTTGATTAGTGACATGTGTGCTGCGGTCCTTTCTGCGAGGGCTTTCTCAGCGGCGGCTGGAAGCTCCGAGGTTGCTGAGGTCTCGGCCCGGGGTGACGAAGGTTCCCTCGGACCCGTCTCCGAGATCGCTGATCTTCAACAAGGTGCCATTGGTCTCGGTGCATCCCCTCCCGAGGACGCAAGGGGGGAGGAGTCTGTTATACCTGACTTGGGAACTGTTGGTGAAGAGGCTGCGGTGGCTGTAAGCGAACCTCGGCCTCCACACTCCTCAACTGGTAAGATAAGCCAGATATTGACTAGTGAGGGGGCTTATTTGCTCTATCAACATATCCTCCGGGTCAAATCGATTCATGGTTGCCTTGGCCCTGCAGGTCCTGACCCTTTACTTCCCGCCGTGGATGTTCTTGGGGAAGGCCCGGTCTGCCGTGATATGGGAGAAAGGAGTGTTCCTTCTCCTTTGTCGTCTCACGTCGAGGAGTCTCCTGCCAGCTCTGAGCCGATGGGAATGGGGTTGGCGATAGTCTCCGCCTCATCCTCTGCAGATTATACGGCTCCAGAGGCCGACCTCTCGACCCTGCCGAGTATTCAAGTTTTGCAGGCTGCCGAAGAGGAGTTGGCCGCTGTTCAAGCGTCCTTTCATGCGGAGCTGGTTTCTCTCGTAGCAGGAGCGGCGGATTCTGTTGCGTCTTCTTCGGTGCTGCCAGCCACGCTCCCATTGACGCCGGCCTCCACAGAGACTCTGAACGAGGCGACGCAGGACGTGGTCGATAGCTTCTATCGTCATTTGAATAGGGGCGTAGACGCTGCCATAGGGCAGGGACCCCATTTTCTCTATCTCTCCGGTGCGCTCGGGGTCAAATTGCAACCCTGAAGTCCCTTCCTGGCGGGATGGGATTGGCTGCACTGCTGGAGCCTAAGCTGACGGAAGCTGATCAGCTTGTGACCCAGCTACTGGCGATACGACAGGCGGGCTTGCCTACTGCAATCGAGCGGGAGCGGGGCTTCCTCATTGTTGCTCGGAATCGGATTAAGCTAGCCCGCGATACTGCTGGGCTAGTTGTACGGGGGGACCTTGATAAGTTCTCCGCTTCGTATGACCAGCTGGGTCGCAGGAGTCAGGCTTGCCGTGCTCGGGAAGAGTCCGCTTCTCGTGGAATTGCTGATACGAAGGAGCGGATTCTTGGACTCCAGAGGCAACTGGCCTTCTTAGAGTCGGAGCTGGAGGCTGCTCAGGCGGAGCAGGAGTCGATCGTTCGGGAGGCCGAGAAGGTTTCCCGATCTTCCGATAACCTGGAGCGGGCCTTTAAGAAATTTGAGGATAACTGGCAGGCTCACGCTCATCTGGAGGATGAGGCAGTGCTGACCTACGAGGCAGAGCGTCGAGCCTCTCAGAGGTTTGAGCGATCGGTTGCTTTGCTGACAGACCGTCTCAGGGCGTTATGTGCCCAGAGCAGTGATCAGCCGTCTGTTTTCTTTTGCTTTCTTTTCTTCTTCTTTTTTTTCTGTAAGGGGTGTGATCCCCAAATGATATAGTACGTTGAATTTTGAATAAATGAGCCTGTTTCAACTCATCATCTCTTTCTTGTACTTATGGCGTCTGTGGAATTTGGACTTGCTGGAGGATTTTATTTGTGGACCTGTTATCCTAGGCGTACCTTAGTTTTAGGTACGGATAACAAGTTTGGACAGGATGTCCAGAACAGCCGTGGCAAAGTGGTCATGGATGTTCTCGGTGCTTAAAAAAAGGAATGCCGTAGAGCAGCTGGGCTCCCGGGGCATGGTGGGGTAGTGGATTTATGCTAAGAAGCTTAGCAAAGGAATATTTGTGGACCTATTATCCTTGGCGTACCCTGGTTCGGGATACAGATAATAGGGTGAAAGGAAAACCAACATATTTGCTCAGAGGTCATGAGGACATGGCAAGCATGAGGGTTTTACCGTGGAACCTTCCTGCTCAGAGGTAGTGAGGACATGGCAGGAGAGGTTTCACGGGGGATATTCGTGGTCAACAGCGGACATTTGTGGACCTATTATCCTTGTCGTACTCCGGTTGTGGGTACAGATAATAGGTCGAAAGGAGACCGACATACTTGCTCAGAGGTAATGTGGACATGGCAAGCATGAAGGGTTCTTCGACGGAGCCTTCCCACTCAGAGGTAATGATGACATGGCAGGAGTGGGCTCAATGAAGAGGGAGTACATAGAACGACTCAGAGGTAGGAGAACGTAGAGGTTCTATGTGAGGGGCGGTTTGTTTTTGGTGGAAGTGAAAACGATTCAGAGGTAATAAGGACATGTCCGTTTTCGGAAATTTGTGGATCGATTACCCTTTTTGTGCACTGGGAGTGCGGGTATTGGATCATGAGGGAGGATCTCTTCCAGGGAAGCAAGTTCAGAGGTATAATCATACATGACTTACTATCTGAAAGAGTGACCGAAATGTGAGTTCAGAGGCACCAGCGGGTACATAACTCGATAAATTAACATATTAAGAAAGTGGGAGTCCAGCAGCACCAGCGGGTACATGGCTCGATAATCTAAAGGGGATGTAGGGGTGAGTTCAGGGGCACCAGCAGGTACATGACTCGATAATCTTGCAATATTGTGGGTGTGAGTTCAGTGGTACCAGTTGGTACATGACTCAATAATCTGAAATGCTGAGGGTGTGAGTTCAGTGGTACCAGCGGGTACATGACTCGATGAACTTGTAGCGAATGTCTTTTAGATATAATATTTCTTCAGGAACTTGCCGTTGACGGGCAGCATGAGCAAGTCTCCGTTTTGCTTTGCAAGGCGGTAAGCACCATTGGAGAATACCGTCTCAATGATAAATGGGCCCTCCTACTTTGGCTAGAATTTGCCGATGGTCTTGTGAGTCATGACCATTGGCCTCCGGACTGCCAAGACGAGATCGTCTACCTGGAATGTTCTGATTTTGACCTTCTTGTTGAAGGCTCCTGAGATGCGTGCTTGGTATAGCTCGATCCTTTGCTGAGCTAGGAGGCGCTTTTCATCTAAGGCCTCTAACTCTTGCAGTCGACGTCGGTAGTTATCATCGGTTGTCAATTGGTGTGTGAGGGCGACACGTAGTGAGGGGATCTGTGTCTCCAAGGGGAGGACTGCCTCACTTCCGTATACCAGGGAGAATGGTGTATTTCCGGTGGCTGTTCGGACCGTGGTGCGATAAGCCCATAAGCACTCGCCGAGCTTGTCGTTCCAGTCACGTTTGTTGGAGGAGACAAACTTCTTGAGAAGTTTGATGATTGTTTTGTTGAACGCCTCTGCTAACCTATTTGCTGCCGGGTTGTACGGCATCGAGGCGATATTCTGAATACGGTGCTTATCGTAAAATCGATAGAATACGTGGCTTGTAAACTGCGGACCATTATCATGG
Organism: Iris pallida; assembly: GCA_029216955.1. NCBI lineage: Eukaryota > Viridiplantae > Streptophyta > Magnoliopsida > Asparagales > Iridaceae > Iris > Iris pallida. The sequence goes on from JANAVB010039620.1 coordinate 4,536,478, forward strand.
ATGATCCTTCGGGGCAGTCCAAAGTGGTAGATGACGTGGTATTTAAGGAACCTGATCACGTTTGAAGTCTTGACTTCTGCGAGTGGGACAGCTTCCGCCCATTTAGAGAAGTAATCAGTGATCGCAAGTATGAAGCGATGTCCTCGGGAGGAAGGTGGGATGATTGGACCAATGATATCCATTCCCCATGCTTCGAATGGCCAGGACGCCACTGTCGGATGTAAAAATTCGGAGGGTTGGTGGATGAAGTCCGCATGGACTTGGCAAGCTTTGCACTTTCTAGCATAATCTATCGCATCTGCCACCATTGTGGGCCAATAGTAGCCCATTCGGCGAAGGCGGTCTTACAGTTTCGGACCGGGCTGGTGGGCCCCACAAACACCGTCATGGGCTTCTCGTTCGGCTTCTTTGGCTTCTGCGTTTGACAGATACCGAAGCAGTAATCCGTCGTAGGAGCGGCGATACAGCATTTTTGTCTCTATATCGTAGAAGAATCTGAGGGAACGCCTTCTGATGGAAGTAGCTTCCTTTGGGTTCTCAGGCAGGATGTCGTAGACGACGAAGTCGATGAATGGTTGTCTTCAATCTGGGGCGTCACCGATCGTCTGTGCGGAATAACTTGCGACAAATTGTACATTGTTTTTGGGACAGACCAGTTCATGGCCTATCACTTCCACTGATTGCCGATCATAATTCGAAACTGCTAGGGAAGCGACGAGACCAGCTAGGGCATCAGCTTCAATATTTCGGAGTCTGGGGACGTGCTCGATGAAGAACCCCTCAAATGTCGAGATGATATTGATCGCTATTTGATGATAAGGGATCATGTCTTCATGGCGTACCTCGTACGAACCCTGGATATGATTGACAATTAGTTGGGAATCGCCGTACACTTCAAGGTATTCTACCCCCAGCTCTTTTGCAAGTTGGAGGCCAATGACCAGAGCGTTGTACTCGGCCACATTGTTAGAACAGGGTTCAGTGAGGGAATAAGCGCGGTTAATCACCAATCTGGAAGGAGAGATTAGTACTACCCCGACTCCGACGACTATATTGCCTTTAGGTCCGATCCTCGAAGCGTCGTCGAAGAACATTCGCCATATATTTTTGTGGAAGGTTATATGCGAGTCGGTGACCTCATCTGGGATCTCTTCGTATATCCTGGAGGACTCCGAGCCTGGGTGGGCTGCCAAAAAATCTGCCAGGGCTTGACCTTTGACTGCCTTTTGGGGGACGAAGATCATATGATAAGGGGACAGCAGTATTGCCCATGTAGCGAGGCGAGAGCTGAGTGCCCCTGGTTTAGTCATGAGGACCCTGAGAGAGTTAACTCGTGAGATCACATGTATCGTTTGTCCGATGACATAGTGCCGCGTTTTCTGAATGGCGAATACCAGAACGAGGCATTCCTTCTCCACAGCGGTGTATCGGTGCTCTGGTCCAATCATCATTCGGCTGAGGTAATATATGGCATGTTCATAGCCTGTATCGTTATTCTGTGCCAGCAGAGCACCGAAGGAGTGTTCTATTGCTCGTACATAGAGCAGAAATAGTTTTTCAGGGACTGGGGCTACCAAGACCGGAGGATTTGACAGATATTCTTTGATGCTATCGAAAGCACGCTGGCATTCTTCGTCCCATACGAATGAGACTCCTTTCTTCATGAGGTGCGTAAATGGCCGGCATCGCCCGGAGAGGTTGGAAATGAACCTTCTGATGTAAGCTAGCCTTCCCTGAAGGCCTCTGAGTTCGCGAAGATTTCTCGGAGGACCTATCTCCATGATTGCTTTTGTCTTCTTGGGGTCTACATGGATACCCTTTGCAGTGATGATGAAGCCTAAGAACTTCCCGCTAGATACGCCCAGGAAGGACTTCGTAGGGTTCATCTTCAAATTGTGCGTCCGTATTAGGTCGAATACCGTCCTTAGATCCTGCAGATGGTCTCCTTTGCTACGGCTCTTGACGGCTATATCATCGACATAGCACTCCACCGTCTTGCGTAAGTGGTCTCTGAAGATGATGCTCATAGCTCTTTGATATGTGGTGCCAGCATTCTTTAAACCGAAAGGCATGACTGTGTAGCAGTACGTGCCAATCGGTGTTCGGAATGATGTATGCTTTTTGTCGTCGGGAGACATCTTGATTTGGTTGTATCCCGAGAAGCCATCCATGAATGACATGCGCTCAAAGCCGCAGGTATTGTCGATCATGATGTCTGTGATAGGAAGGGAGAATTTATCTTTGGGGCATGCCTCGTTCAGATTACGGAAGTCGATGCAGATTCAAATTTTCCTATTCTTCTTGAGGATAGGTACTATATTGGCGACCTAATCGGGATGTTGCTCCTCACGAATGAAGCCGCTGGCTATTAGTTTGTTGACTTCAGCTTCGATCACGTCCATGATGCTTGGGCGGAAGTGTCGCTGTTGTTGTTTGACTGGCTTCGCATCTGGCCGAATATTGAGTTTATGAAGCACGATGTCAGGATTTAACCCTGGCATGTCTTCATAGCTCCAGGCGAACACATCAATGTACTCCCTGAAAAGTTCTAACAGCGACTCCCGTTCTTCGTTGGTTAGGCTTTCACTGATGAAGATCGATTTTGGAGAAGATTCGCTGCCGAGATCCACTTGTATGACCTTATCTTCAGTAGGAGGTTCTCTCAGTTCAAATTGCTTTTCCTATTGTGCGTCTAATTGCTGGGCCCATGGCTCTAGCTCGAAGATTTCGGGGATGTCTTCGTCTTCCTCGTAAGCTTCGGCGAACGTCATGTTGACTGACATGACTTGTCTGAACATATCTCCGATGCTGGTATCTGAGTCGGAAGTTGGCGATCCGGTTGAATGCGACTGCCAATCGCATTCTTCATCTAAACTTTTCGGTGTCGTAGTAAGCGTTACATACCCTAACCCGCATCGAGTTTTGTTATAGTAGTTCCATGGTTTGCCCGCCGGGGCTGGCGGCTTCAAAGGTAATCGTCGCCCAGTATCATAGTTCAATCCTGGCGTAGTCTTTAGATCATACCCCTGTTTCTGCATGAGATATTTGGATTGAGGGCTATAGAGATACAGAGGCAGTCTCCCGGCATCTGACCCGAGGTCATCTTCTTCTATGGTGTGAGGATGAGGGTTGTTCGTCCGGCCGAAGATGACTGGATGATCCCCTCCCTTGTGTATTCGGTAGGCGTCTTCTACTGGAGTAAGCTGGATTGCGGTGTACACATTTGTCACCTGTGTGTGTAGGTGAGCGCCTATGCCGTGTTCCATAGCATACATCGTACATAGCTTATTGAGCTCGATGTAGTTCAAAGATAACCCTTTATTGATAAAGTAAGGTATCTTTTCTAGGGGGATTACATCATCAGCGGAGGGGACATTAGTGTGGGCGGCCACATACTTGGCTAGCTCCGGTTCCTCTTTGACTACCCCTTGTGTGAACGAAGACTGAGAGGACGACCTAGGAAGCTTGATCGTCAGTGGTCCAGTTGATGGAGCAGAGCGTGGAGTAGTTGGCAGACTGGCGACCCCCAGTTTGGCATTCGATGTGGAGCGAGGAGTGGCTGGTTCGCTGGAAGTGTCAGACCTTGTATCGAGGCGACAACCTTTCTTGGGAAGGCGTATTGTCAATGGCTTGTCCGAGGGGTTGAGCTTTCCTGTTTGTGGATGACTGACTCTTGGTAACCTGATTGTTAGTGGCTCCGTTGTAGGTCTCGGCATTTGGCCGGATCTCGACAGCCGGATTGTCATCTGCTCCTCTTACGCCGAGAGGCTGATCGTGTCCTTCCGCAGAGTGGCGGTGAGGGGTACAGACTTGCCCGGTTTACGAGCCTGGAGATGGATCGTCAGGGCTCCTTCTGATCCCGTGGCTGTCTCAGTATGAGCTTGTGCGTCTCCTTCATCCAGGTGCCTCTTCGACTTTTCGTATAAACAGGAGTCCGAGTAGTAAGATTCGACCCCTTTGAAGGGATCGATGTCAGCAAATTATGTCTTCACGAAGCCGTATTTGTCGACATATTTGAAGCACTGGTGTAGCGTGGAAGGCACGATCATATAATCGTGTATCCATGGGCACCCCAAGAGGATGTTGTAAGAAGTGTTTGCATCTATGACGTAGCAGGTGACCTCGGATTGGAGGTCGCCAATCTGACACTTCAGACGAATCTTCCCGATAGGGTAGCTCCTGCCCGAATTGAAACCGCTGATGGCGGTGCTTGTAGGTGTTAGGCGATGCATTGGGATACGGAGATGATGTAGCAGACCTTTCGGGATGATGCTTATGGAAGAGCCAGGATCAATGTGCATCCGATCCACCTTCACGTCGCCGATGTATCCCGTGTAGTATAGCGGGCGATCATGTAGGTTGGTTTTGATGAGCATGTCCTACGGAGTGAAGACGATGTTGGGCATTGCTCCCGTGCAGGCACTATCTTGGAGATCCGTGGTTGAGTCCTCCCCAGTGAGGTTAGATTGAGCGAGATAGGCATCGGCATTTTGGAGTGCTTCGCTCAATGCAATACGAACGTCTTTGGAGAGCCTCAGGAGTTCATATAATGACAATTTGGTCGGAGTGTTAGCCAATTGTGCTAAGATGTCAAAGTTGTAGGGCCTCTCTAGCCCTTGGGCTGCGTCCTTTCGGAGAGATTTGTCGAAGCGAGCCTCCTTCGGCCTAGGCTTGTCGGTCGTCGAAGGTTGAGCCGGTCCCAGAGCATCAGTTGCAGTGGGTTGATGATTTTTAGCTGGACTATCAACCACAGGTTGGGATTGTGCTCCAGACCGCGTGACGACGGCTGTAGCTTCCTCGTTGTCTGCTGAAATTGTGCGACAGGTCTTGATTTTTCCACTCTTTTTGTTGGTGGGAGATGGTGTGGGCCGAATTACTTCTGATACTAAGTCTGGATGGACCCACATGACCTCTCCTCTTGAGGTGGTGAGAGGTACTAGACCAGCAGCTTGTTCTCGGGATGGAGGAAGATTGGTAATCTCCATTGTCGCGAGAGGGACGGGAATTACCCCGTCTCGGGTCTCCGTTGGAGGGAAGTTGCCGAATTGTACGGACACCATATTGGCTGCTACGGTTACCTCTTCGAAGTCGATGGCCAGAGCATTCGAATCGATGAGGCTTTGGATGTACCGTTTTAGTTGGTAGCAGTCATGTGTAGCGTGGTGTACATAACGGTGGTAATGGCAGAACTTTGGGTCCTCCAAATCAGCCGGCCGAGGCTCCCGTCTTGGTCGAGGAAGCTGAATTCTACCTCCTTGTATAAGCATGTCTAAGATAGGCTTGACGTGGCCGTCTTCGAAAGAGTAAGTGATCTGAGGCCATTGCTTGTCTGCTGGCTGTGGCTCGGGCTTCTGGGCCGTGTCGGCCACCATAGCCTGTTTTCCCTTGCTGTTCCGATTGTTGGAGGGGTTACCCCCATTATCGTTGTTGAGGCGCTTGCCCTTATTTTCTCCTTCTGAGATGTGCAACCCCAGTTGGCGGGCCTTCTTCAGTCGTTCTTCAGCGCTTGTGGCACTGATGATGAACGCCTTCCAATCTTTGAATTGACTCTCGCCCATCCAGAGACTGATCGTTGGAAGCAGTCTCTTTTGGCATATTTTGATCAAAGAAGAATCCAGATTTTCGGAAGGCAGCTTCATGGCGGTCTGGCGGAACCGCTCGATGTAGTTCCTTGTTAGCTCCTTCTCCCCTTGGACGACGTCCATGAGAGTGGACATAGTGATGTCTTGTCCTACTTCATAGAATAGTTCCAAGAACATGCGCTTGAAGCCGGCGAAGGAATGGATGCAGTTGTCCGGTAGATTGCGGTACCAATCAAAGGCGACTCCTTCCAATGCTCCAATGAATAACCGTATGAGGATCGCATCTTCATGGGGCAGATGGTCGGTGGTGACCTCAAAGTAAGTGATGTATCGACTTGCTGAGGTTTTGCCATCATACGGATTGATGTTGAACGGCTTATATCTTGGTGGGAATGGAACATCCCTCCACTCAGCGGGATATGGTTGCTGTATTCTGAGATCTTGAACGTTTTCTCGGGCATGAAACATGGCACGGAGCTCTTGGACCTCTCTTCTTACTTCTCGGGTCTCATCTGTCGTGGCGGGGGCTGTTATTTCGGGAGGATTATTACCCGGGTTTGGTGCCGCTGAGTTCGAATCTATATTGACCGCGGGGCCCGTGTTTGTTTGACCAGGCGCTCCTCCTTGTAAAGTGGGCAGGGCCGCTTTAATCTCGTCCACAGACTTGACCAAAGCAAGTAATACGGCTTCGAGACTGTCGATGCGCTGGCGATCACTGGAACCACCTTGATCGCTGTCCGTCATGAACACCGTTCTTACGTGAGGAGTGATGGAAGGAACGGTGGAGGATGTGCCCTCTGAGTCGTTCCCATGCACCGAGAAGTCATCGGGATAGGTGGGAATGTTCTCTTCGGGCTCGGACTCAGAGGGAACGGTATCCCCAGCTTCAGAGCTTGCCTTGTCTTGAGAGTCACGGATGTCCTCGGGGGCATCTGCGTCCGTTGCTCCTGATGGAAGAGTTGTTTGTGCGGACTCAGTTCCTTGGAACATCGGATTATTGTGGATGTTCGGAGGAGTGTTACCCCCAGCTCCTTCAACCCCCAGCGATGTGTATGATGAATTTCCTATCGAGATAAATTTTGTCTTTGAACGGGTGTGTTGGAATACACCAGTGGAGGGCAACCGTTTAGACGACAGCTTCTTAGTTGTAATGGTTGATATCTTCGGACTGGAGATGCTCGTTTTCTTCCTCCTCTCTTCGGCGGGAACTTTTTGAGCAGAATTACAGGAGACAACAGGAGGTGCCTCATCTTTTGAGTTCGGGTGCTGTAGCCTTTGGAAGGCGGATGGCCGAGCTTCCGTCATTGCCGCGTTGTTGCAGCAGCAATTGACGATGATTTGGGTGCTGCGATGTCCAAGCGAGGACTCTTTGCACACTGACACTCCTTCTCTTTCCTTGCATTTGTGGAGGATCGTCTCCCGCAGGTCAGAGGAACCACTCTGTCTGTTTGTCGCGGGGGGCTGGACTTGAGTGGTTGTATACAACTTTCCATCCGAGGCCCATGTGATAGTCAACGGGACGCTCCGATAGTCAGAGGTTGGGACAGCTGACTGGGCTCGATGAGCCCGTGCTGCCCTAGACTTCCTCCTTCTAGCACTTGTGGGTGCGTAATAGGAGGAGTTCAAGTTGAATGCCACAGAATCTGGCTTATCATACAGAGAATCATCAGGGTCGAAACCATATGAGAGACGGTCGAAGACCGATCGAGAGAAGCGTGGAACGGACGCTATGCTGCCAGAGTTGGGTACCGTACAGGCTGTCTGCATGCGGCCATCTTCTGCTATCAGATAAGTTGTCTTTGGGCGGTTAGGAGTTACGACCGTGCAGGCTGGCCGCATGCGGTTGGCAATAGTGGCCGCATGGGTTCTCTGCAAGCGGCTGCCTCCTGTAGCCTCATGTGTTTCATCTATGTGATTGGCGACTGTAGCTGCATAAACTATACGGCTGCCAGATGTGACTGCATGATTCTTCTTCATGCGGCCAGCGACTGTGGCCGTATGAGCTTTGTCCCTGCGGCTAGCGGATGTGGTCGCATGAGCCTTTTTCACTCGGCTAGCACCCCTATGCGGCTCAGTTCGCGTAGAGTTCCTCTTTGCCTCTGCAAGTCCAGCATCATAGTATTTTCTTCTGCCGGACTTGGAGACAGCAGAGTTGTCTACGGTCTGAAGTGGGGCCGCAGAAGAGTCCTTCTCACCGTCTTGAGCAACAGAGGGTACACCGTCGGGGGCTTGGGGAGGAGCAAATGATTTTGGCCTCCATTCTCTGCGAGCCTTTGTCGTGCGGGTGCGCTTCTGGACCGGGCCAGCGCTTCCTTCGGAGAGTATCTCTTCAAACGCCTGTTGGTCGAAGCGGACGACCATCTTTTGTTGCGTGGAGCCAAGTTTGGCTGCATCCGATTGCGTCACCAACTCCTCAGCCGTGGAGAAGTTTGTCCCCAACCGAGTCACCATCGTGTTTGCCATTGATTGTAAAAGTACAGAACAATTATCGGAGGACTGAACTTAGACTCACAATACAAACTCGCTTGTACAAAGAAAGCCTAGGGACGAAAACCTAGGTACAGCAATCTAAGTACAATTGTTTATTTTAGATTCTGGGGGGTGACGATAGAGGCTCGGGAAGGCGACGGCAGCCCTGCCTTACTCCTTGGACAATCGGTATGCAGCCTTGGCTCCTGGTGAAAAGATGGTTGGCGTTGACGAAGAAGTGCTCTTTTTGCTCTTCTGTTGCTCTCCTGGCTTCTCTCTCTCTTTCTGTGTATTCTCTCTCTGACTCTGTATATTTTTTATTCTTTTGTTGTCGGTCCCTGTGCAAAGAAATGATGCTGGCTATTTATAAGAGTGGGGTATGATCATTAGGGTTTGCTAATGATCATTGTTTTGGAATGTCGGCGCTCCTTCAATCTATCTGAACCCTTGGTCCTGATTACAATGAATCTCGGCCATTAATGAGGATAGCACTGAATCTTGTGAGCAATTAATGTTGATTGCTTTAAATCTTCATGATTGATTATACCAATGCCCGCTTGCTCGCCACGTGTCCCATTGGCTTGATGATAAATGATATGCCTTGATCTCAGTAATTATGATGATGATGTCAAATATATTTGTTGAGATTCGGTTAAATCGTTGATTGATCCGATGCTACGTATTTTAATTGTGGGTCCTGCCAGAGCCGCATGGGATAGGCAAGACTTGAACCGCAGGAAGATAATCTTCATGAGCCGTATGGGACAGTACTTCGTTGAACCGCAGGGAACGAACTCTCAATGAACATCATATGCATAGTCTTTGCGAGCCGCATGAGCTAGCGTTGTATTGAGCCGCAGGGGCTGAGCTCTCAGTGGGCCGCATATGGCTGATTTCTGCTAGTCATATAGGGTGACTTCTCCGTGAGCCGCATGAAGCTGTTCTCTATTTTAAGCCGCATGAGATTTGCCACGTGGCAACCTAGGATTTCTGACGGATCGGGTCAGAGATCTTCTTCTTTTCCCGAAGAGTCTGTCATTATGGCAGAGTCATTATGACACTTTATGCCAGAGCTGCCACAGTCGTCAAATCATGTCAGAGCATTAAATGAGGCCACTATTCAAAGGGCCAGCTGTAGGGAAGGATCTCAGGGGGACACGTGGCATGGATCGAGCCGCATATTCCTGCTGAACCGCATACACTCTCGAGCCGTATGAGACAGAGAGTCTTCCTTTGAACTGTATAAGACAGCTCCCATATGAGCCGCATGGGCTTCGTATCCGGAGCCGCATGGACCATTATTCTGATATTTTCCATGCTTCTACAGTCTCATGGACAGATGTCCCAGTCTTTAGCACCAGCCCCGGCAGCTAGGGATTTGACTATTGGAGCTCCTAGGAGGGCGACCACAGTTTCGTCGGTTCAGCACTCGACGTCGGCGTATCCTCAGCAACAGAAGCAGAAGGAGTCTTCCACAATGGTCTGCACTCATTGTGGGAAGCCAGGACACGTAGTATCAGAGTATCGTAGAGCACAGGGATTGTGCTTGGCTTATGGGGCACCGGATCATAAGATAGGGTCCTGTCTGAATAGAGCCAGTTCGTCGTCATCCAACCTAACCAGTCCATCGGTTAGGGGTCCAGCACTAGTGCAGCAGCAGTATCAGCCTCCGAGGCCATTACCGCCTCAGGATCAACAGTATGCCCAAGCTCAGATTCAGAATAGGCAGAGAGGTCACCAGCAGAGGGGACCAGCACCAAGAGGATAAGGTCAGGCTATGGCTCTGACCGTAGCAGAAGAGTTAGCTTCAGGTGAGGTGGTGGCAGGTACCATTCTCGGTAACTCTTTTCCAGCATCAGTATTATTTGATTCGGGTGCATCGCATTCATTTATGTCTGCACGATTCGTAACACGGGTAAGACTGGAGCCCGAGTCATTATCAATAAGACTCAATATACTTACTGGTAATGGTCTTGTGGGGGTAGATAGAGTCTATTCCTCGTATCGAATCGTAGTTAGCGGTAGAGAGTTTTCTGCTAGATTGATAGAATTCCCGATGGCCGACTATGATGTGGTCCTAGCAATGGATTGGTTGAAGGATCAATACGCAAGGATAGACAGCCATATTGGCAGGATTATTTTTGGTATTCCAGGCGAACCAGAGTTTTCATTTTCTAGAGGCGAAGTAGAACTTTCTCCACCATTATTGCGGATGGCAGTAGCAGAAGCAGTTCAATTTCCCAGAGTAGTAGAAGAGTTCCCTGATGTACTTCCCGAAGAGCTTCCAGGTATGCCACCGGAGAGAGAGATAGAGTTCACTATCGATTTTCTTCCAGGGACGGCACCAGTGTCAGAGAGAGTCTACAGAATGGCACCATCAGAGTTGGAGGTCCTGTACAAGATTATTGAAGAACTCAGAACCAAGGGATTCATTCGTACTAGTGGATCGCCTTGGGGAGCCCCGATGCTTCTTGTGAAAAAGAAGGATGGTACGTCAAGATTATGTGTTGATTATCGTACCTTGAACTCTGTAACAATCAAGAACAGATATCCTTTACCAAGGATAGATGATTTATTTGATCAACTCAGTGGGGCAGCAGTATTCTCGAAGATTAACTTACAGTCAAGGTACCATCAAATCAGAGTCAGAGAGCAAAACATCCCGAAGACAGCATTCAGATCTAGATATGGACATTGGGAGTTCCTTGTTATGCCATTTGGAGCGACCAATGTGCCAACCGTATTCATGGACCTCATGAATCGTATCTTCATGCCCTATTTGGATCAGTTTGTGATAGTGTTTATAGACGACATCTTAGTCTATAGCCAGAACAAGACAGAGCATGAGCAGCATCTTCGTGTAGTTCTTCAGATTCTCAGAGAGTACCAGTTGTACATGAAGTTCAGTAAGTGCGAATTTTAGCTTGATCGCAGTTCGTACTTAGGTCACATCATTACCAGAGGTGGAGTGGAAGTTGAACCCCAGAAGATAGTGGCCATAGAAACGTGGCCAGTACCTAGCACCATCGCAGAAGTTTGGAGTTTCCTAGGATTGGCTGGCTATTACCGGCGGTTTGTATCAGAATTTGCTCGGATTTCAACACCACTGACGCAGTTGACCCGTAAGGATGTACAGTTTGCTTGGACAGCAGAGTGTCAGAGTTTATTTGAGAAGTTGAAGCGGAGATTGATAACGGCTTCCATTCTCACGCTTCCAGATGGGACTGGAGGATTTTCAGTTTATTGTGATGCTTCCGGTAGAGGATTGGGATGCGTCTTGATGCAGCATGGTAAGGTAGTAGCTTATGCGTCATGTCAACTTCGTGATCATAAGAGGAATTACCCAACCCATGACTTGGAATTAGCAGCGGTGGTTTTCGCACTCAAGTTATGGAGACATTATTTGTATAGAGATCGGGTGGAGATTTTTACCGAGCACAAGAGTCTTAAGTATGTGTTTACCCAGAAGGATCTTAACATGCGTCAGAGAAGATGGCTAGAGCTACTTGTCGATTATGACATCAACCTGCAGTATTATCCTGGGAAGGCCAACGTTGTTGTAGATGCATTGAGCAGAAGAGCCGGAGTCTATTTCCTAACAGCACAACCAGAGTTATTAGCAGATCTTCAGAAGATGGGTATTGAGGTTGTTCTTCCCACCAATGTGGCATTGATGGCTAGCATACAAGTTCAGTCCGGCATAGTTGAGAGGATCAAGATGGCGCAATCAACAGATTCTAAGCTTCAGCGGCTTAGAGCAGAATGTGTAGCAGGACAGTGACCAGAGTTATGTATTCATGAAGACGGTACACTTCGACATGGAAGGCGTCTTTGTGTATCCAGTGGTGATATCAGGCGAAAGATCATGGCAGAGGCTCACAGTTCTCAGTATTCAATTTATTCCGGTAGTACGAAGATGTATCATGATATTCGCCAGCATTTCTGGTGGAATGGCATGAAGAGGAAGATAGCCCAGTTTGTCTCTCATTGTTTAGTTTGCCAACAAGTTAAAGCTGAACATCAGAGGCCAGCTGGACTTCTTCAACCTTTACCGATCCCAGAATGGAAATGGGAGCACATTACCACGGATTTTGTAACTGGGTTACCTAAATCCCCAGCTGGAAGAGATACTATCTGGGTTATAGTTGATCGACTCACGAAGGTAGCTTATTTTCTCCCCTTCAGAGTTGGTCAGTCGACGGATCAGCTAGCAGAGATGTACCTTAGGCAGATAGTCAGGTTGCATGACGTACCAGTCAGTATTGTATCCGACAGAGATTTAAGATTCATATCGCACTTTTGGCGGAGTCTTCAAGAGAGCTTGGGGACTCGACTCAAGTTCAGTTCAGCTTATCATCCGCAGACAGATAGTCAGTCAGAGCGTACGATCCAGACTCTTGAAGATATGTTGCGATCTTGTACACTCGACTTTGGTGGTTCGTAGGAAGATCACCTGCATCTCGTGGAGTTCTCCTATAACAACAGTTTCCAGGCCAGTATCCAGATGGCACCCTTTGAAGCGCTGTATGGAGGAAGTACAGATCACCTTTAGCTTGGGATGATGTCGCCGAGAGACAGATGCTTGGCCCAGAGATGATTACGCAGACAATCGAGGTGGTCAGACAAGTCAGAGATCATCTTCGAGTTGCCCAAGATCGCCAGCGCCATTGGGCCGATTCTCATCGGCATCCCCTTAAGTTTTCAGTCGGCGACCATGTGTTCCTTAGGATCTCGCCTACCCATGGCGTCATTCGATTCGGCGTGCGAGGAAAGCTTAGTCCTAGGTATATAGGGCCGTTCGACATTCTAAAGTGAGTAGGTGATGTGTCCTATCGTCTCGCTCTTCCGCCGTCGTTACGTGAGGTGCATGATGTCTTCCATGTATCCCAATTACGACGGTATATCCCGGATCCGAGCCATATCCTTGATCATTCGGAATTGGTTGTTGGTACCAACCTTTCGTACGAGGAAAGGCTCGTATCCATATTGGACCGAAGAGAGAAGGTACTCAAGAATAAGACTATTAGTTTAGTCCGTGTTGCTTGGGGCCACCATTCTTTAGGTGAGTCAACGTGGGAATGTGAGGATGATATCCGATCGTAATATCCACACCTGTTTGACTCATAAGGTATAATGTCTTTCTTATGCCTTATGCTTTTACTTCCTTGCTTGCATGAATGATTGCTTGATTGACTGCTAGTCGTAGAATGCATATGATCAGTATAGCTTGTCCTGACACCTCTAGCCTCTTGATTAAATTCCGAGGACGGAATTCTTTTAAGGTGGGTAGAGTTGTCACTCCCGTTTCCCGTTATACGTATTTTCAGGATACGTATACGAATTTCTGACAATTGTCAGGTGGCCCATATTTTTACTTATCTTGCTTAGCTTAGCCTTGGTTTAAATCTTGACTTGATTGGTTCAACTTGGTTCAACATGACATGACTTGGCTTGGCTTGGCTTGGTTTGGTTTATTTTGGGTTGAGATGAGAGGGGTTGCTATATAAGTCAACTTCTTCTCTCTTCTCCATTATTTTGCATTTACTTCTTCATCTTCTTCATTTACTCCTCCTACCTACCAAGCATAGGCAAGTGCAACTTGCTTTATAATGGATTTCAAGTTTTATTGTTCCATTCCCTTCCTTACTTCATTCTAAGCCTCTTTAGAACTTGACATTTTTGGATTTGATGGATGGATTCTTGTAGATCTAAGTTTGTAACTTTTTGGTTTTTCTTGGTTTCGATCTCTAAAACTTGGTTATTTTCAAAATCTAATAGTTCCATGTTGTAGGGAATTCAATTCTACCTAATTTTGGATTTTGAACCGCTTGATTTCGACTTCGTATGAGAAAGTTATGCCATTTTTGAGTTCATGGGTTCCCCACACCTTTTGGTGCTGTCGGGACGATGAACAGTGCCGCGTGCAGTGTCTTCGCTGTCGCGCGCCCGCGTGCCGTGCTTGCGGGCAACGTGCGCCGTGGGTGATTTTGCTCGCGCGTATTGCGCAACTTGCGCGTTGCGCGCCCGCGCACTTCTCTGTCGTGCGCTGGCGCGCCGCGCTCGCGCGTCGCGCTTGCACGCAACGTGCGCCGTGGGCGATTTTGCCCGCGCGAAATGCGCAACTTGCGCGCCGCGCGCCCGCGTACTTCTCTGCCGCACGCTTGCCCGTAACGTGCGTCGTGGGTAATTTTGCCCGCATGTAATGCGCAACTTGTGCGTCGCGCGCCCGCGCACTTCTCTGCCGCGTGCCAGCGTGCCGTGCTTGCGCGCAACGTGCGCCGTGGGTGATTTTGCCTGCGCGCAATGCGCAACTTGCGCGGCCGCGCGCCCGTGCGTCGTGCTTGCGCATAACGTGCGCCGTGGGCAATTTTGCCCGTGCAACTTGCGCGCAGGTCACTCCAAATGACTGTTTTTGCCCGTTTGGGCTATTTTGTAGCTAAAATCTTGAAAAACTCAAAACATAAAAGTTGTAGATATTTTCCTTGGCTTCAACAATATGTTATTAGTTATTTAATGCAAGTTTCTCTCAATCATGATAATGTAAGGATAGAACACGATAGTTGCCTGTTAAGGCGCACTCTTAACAAGGATCAAGTAACATGATAATTCTTGATGGTGGTCCGTTGTGATGCACTCTTGACTTGATAAAGTAAACCTACATGATAATCTCGATATGCTGTTGTGACGGCTATCTTGACTTGCTAAGTAACTCTAATCTTGACACCGTGGGTGTTTGTGCTTGTATAAGATACATGTCTCGTCTTGCATCATGTCTAGGATATGAATTCCTGATTTTCACGGTCAGAAATTCATACTGAATCTGACTAGGATAATGACTAGATTGATCACGTAGTCCATAAAGAGGTTTTCCAGCTACAGGCAGTCCCGTTATCTGGGCGCTCTAATTGAACTTGTAGCCTGCCGTCGAGTAGGACACATTTTCAGCACACTGTCATGTGTTGCACCTCTAAATCACCTAATCCAACTCTCTCAACTTGTGACCGGATAACCTAGATTAAGACTGCAGGGCTTGTGGCTGTTGGAACATCTCGATGCATCTTGTTAGTAACTAAGCTTGTGATAACCCTAGTTAGTTAAAGTATCAAGCCGTACTCTTTGCTTGGCCGTGAATGATGGATGGAGTCCTATCTTGTCTAGTCTTGCCTAGATCCAGTACATGGCTATCTCAGGACATGCTTGTTTATGCTTTACTTTATCGATAATTGGTTAGAGACTAAGTTATGTTCAGGTGAAGGGTTACAACCCCGGTCCTTGTTTGGTTTACGGGTTATAACTTGGTTACCGGAATAGTCCATTAGTTATCTTATCGTTTATCACCCTGTTTTTTCTAACTTATGTCTTTCGTTATCCTTTATGTATCATGTGCTAATATGCTGGTTTTAGTTCTTAAGTGAAGCCTCCCTTGTGGCACTTGCTCTTTCTGGGGTCTGATCCAGCTGGTTTTGTATGGCCAGATTTCGGAGTAGCTCTGGAGGATCTCCCTGCCTTCCAGCCAGATGGTGACCACTAGGCGCAACCCTGGCAACGAGTGGGTTCTTATTTTGCTCTCCCACTCCCTTGTAAAAATATTCTTTTGAGGCGTTTAGCCGCCGAGCAAGTGTTAGCTCCTTTGCAACTTTACTTACTGTCTGCCTACGGGCTGTAACATGATTGACAAATCCTAGGGTTGATCATGTATGACTGAAACTCTTGTTAGTCTCACATTTTGTATGACTAGCTTCATGATCATCTGAATATGTAATGTTTGGGATGCCTTACTTTGTATGTCTGATGATCTAACATCTTGTAACATTTACTTACTTACTTGAGATTAAGACACTAGGCTTGTTCATGACCATAAGAGACTATTGGCTTGTAGATAAACCCTCATGCATCTAGACAGCCGTGACCGTATATCGAGGTAGATCATACTTCAATGTACGTAGCTGGTTGTGTCTGTCCCCCGCTCTCCAGTATTCTGGTTCTGGGGCGTGACAATGGGTAAGGGGACCATCTCCATGTGTCGGTTATACCAGTAACCCACAGATTAGCTACAAGAAGATCGTCGGCCGTCGGCTGACCAAGCCAACCTCTGACCCTTCCCCAATTCCATCCGGGACTGCCCTTCCATAGATCCCTAATTTTGTACCCCTGCGGTGTTCGAACGTTGGGCTGGATGGTGTCTTCTCCTAACCACCGTTCTATACAGGCCGATGAGCGTCCGTCGCCTAACTGAAGACGGATTAAAGGTTCTGCGAGGTTGCACCCCCAAATTATGCGACGCCACGATGCCGAAGATCTGTTATTAGTGACTGCCTCCGACATATAGGAAAATCTGGAGTATCTTGCTCTCATGAACCTCGTCCATAATGAGCTCTCTGTGCGCAACTTCTACCACAGCTTTATGGAGCAGGCGTCCACGATGTGGGCAAGTCTGCTGAATCCCAGACCTCCATTTTCAGTGGGTTTGGCCATGGTATCCCAACTGACCCAGTGGTGTTTGTCCTTGCCGTTGCATTGACCCCAGAAGAACTTGGCGAAGAGGGATTCTAGAGAGTGGAGTACCTTCTTGGGAGGGGAGCAGACGGCCAGGGTGTACAACGGGATAGAAGAAAGTATGTGTTTGATAAGGATCATCTTACCCCTTGGTGATAATGTTGCGTTGTGCCATCCCGCGATCAGTTTACGGATCTTGTCTACAAGGTCTCGTATATTCCCGAGTTAGACTTTTCGTACACCAGCGGGCAACCTAAATAAAGGAAAGGCGGGTAGGCCGTGCCGAACGAGGTTATGTTGGAGATAAAAGCTTAGCGGGTTCTGTCAGCTTTGTGATGGGTATAGATGACGCTCTTGTTGTTATTGACGCATTGTCCAGAGCATCTAGTGTATCTCGCGAGCGTACTTTGAACCACCTTGATCGATCCGATGTCTCCAGAGGAGAAGATAAGGATGTCGTCAGCGTACGCCAGGTGAGTGATAAGTGGACAGCCAGTGATGGTGTGGAAGTAGTGGAAACCGGGCATTCTGGACATGCTATTGAGGCTTCTGCTGAGAGCTTCTGTCGTAATGATGAAAATGGTGGAAGAGAGGGGGTCCCCATGTCTTACCCCGCGAGTAGATCAGAAGAATCCTGCTGCCTGGCCATTGATGATGGTGGAAAACCATGTATTATTGATAGATCTGAATATGATGTCAATCCAGGATTCGGAGAAGCCGAAAGCCCTGAAGACCTAGATCATGAATTGCCAGTCCAGGCGGTCGTATGCCTTCTCTATGTCCAGTTTGATGGCAACGTTCCCTCCTCTGGACGGGAACTTCATACATGTGATCATCTCTTGTGCGAGGAGTATGTTGTCAGTGATGTTTCGTCCTATAACAAATCTGCTTTGCTCTTCGGAGATGATCTTGGGGAGGAGATTGGACATCCGGTTGGCAACGATCTTCGAAATAATCTTGTTGGTGAAGGTGCAAAGGATGATAGGACGAAAGTCTTTGAAGGTTTTCGGGTTGTCTTTCTTGGGGATTAAGATGATGTTGGCGCAAAAAATGGAACTGGGATATCTCGCCCTAGGAAAAAGGCTACAGTGGCCTCTAATAAGTCGGTTTTTAAGATGTCCCAACAAGCTCTGAAAAAGATGCCATTGAAGCCATCAGGCCCGGAAGCACTGTGTTCATTTATGGACCAGACAGCCACCTTGACCTCCTCCTCCGATGGAGTAGCCAACAGGGTCGCATTCTCGCTGTCACTGATGAGGGATGGGATTTCGGACATGACCGCAACGTCTTTAACGACAGGCTCTTTAGTGAAAAGGTTAGAGTAGAAGTTCTCCGCCGCAGCCTGAATACCTTCCTAGTCGTCCACCAGGGCGCCATTGTCATCGTATATCCGGTGTAATTTTAATTTGTTTCTGCGGCCTTTGACACACGCATGAAAGAACCTGATATTCCGGTCACCATCGGTGTCCTAGGTCAATCTGGCTTTTTGCCTCCAGAATTCTGTTTCCACTTTCAGCCTGGATTTAAGAAGAGCTCTAGCAAGGTTGAGAGAGGCGCGGGCAGCCGGAGATCTGTCAATGGCAAACGAGGTCTCAGTGCGAGTGACGTCGTCCTCCGCCACCTTAATAGCCTGGAATATGTCTCCAAAAGCCTTTTTGCTCCAGGACGTTAATGTCGTACGAGTGACTTTCAGTTTAGCCGCCATCCGTACTAGGGGGTCAAGTTCCGAAACAGAGTTCCAAGCGGAGGCCACGACGTTCTGGAATTGGGGATGATGTCGCCAGAAGTCGAGGAAGCAGAATGTTTTTTAGTGCTGGTGTGGTTGTTGCCGATCATGATGAGAAGATGGGAGTGGTCCGATTCAGTGGAGTTCAGATGAGAGAGGTTTGTGATCAGGCCCATGTCAGACCAACTGTCGTTGATCATCGCCCGATCCAAACGGGAGTACTACCGCCGATGACCCTCCTGCATGTTGTACCAGGTGAATGCACTGTCGTGGAAGGGGATGGGGGTTAAGTTTCTGTAGAAGAAGAAGTTATTGAAATCATCCATCGCAGGCTGGGGGGCGTGCGACCACCGAATTTCTTCTCTCTGTAGGACACCGTGTTGAAATCTCCGATGCAGAGCCACGGGAGACCTTGGTAGGGTAAGGCAGCTTCCAACAGGTCTTTCCAAAGCAATATTCGTTCGGGGATGTCACAACTTTCATGAACGGCGGAAAGGATGGAGCTGGAGTTGAGGGCCGGATGTTTTACCCAACAAGATAGAGCCTGAGGCGAATCTTTTATGGTGCCAAATTTAAATTCTGACACAAAAAAATCCAGATGTCATTACAACCTGTGATGGCATGAGGGAATCCAAGCTTGAGTTGAGTGGCTTTGATTCTTCTTTGAGGAATTTTTGGTTCAATAATGATTAAGAGGTCAATACGATTAGTTTTCTTGAGGCTGAGGATTCTATTCAGCGTCGATTTGTTTCCAAGCCCTCTCACGTTCCAGGAGATGATGTTAAGCATTTGTTGTGGTAGTGGGAGGGAGGTGATTAAGCTTCATGGCGGACATTGTTGTCGTTGCCGTCTGCTGCTTTTGTTTGTTTTTGTTCTTCTTAGAGGAGGTATTTTTGGTGGGTGTGATGTTGGACCCGTTGACTCCGGTAGCATTGCTAGTCCAGCCGGGTTCGCTACTACCATTGACATCTGTCAAGGGGGTAGTAGAATCATTTTCATATTCTTCCAGGGCGCATAAGGGATTACCACGGTCCAGGAAACCTGCTTCCTTGGTTTGCCAGAACCTGTCGGTTAAAATGGGGTTGAAGCTGGGTTGAACATCTGCTTTATGAGGGAGAGGGTACCGAGGGGGCCCATCATCTGTCGAAGGGATTGTCGGCTCGGATGTGAGACAGGTTGTATGATCGTCGAGAAGCCAGGGTTTAGAATTCTACTCAGGGCGGCTCTCCATCTGACCCTCTCCAGGCTGATGAGGGCGACAGGTGGTTAGAGGGGGAGGGTGAGAGTCCACATGAGGGGGGATTATAAACTCAGATAAGTTGTGGGTTGAGATGGGGGTGGCACGGTGGGAGCGATGTCGATACCTGGGTGATGTGTGTGAGGGGGTTTATGTCGTTCGACAGAACAGCTGGGCTTAGGGGAAACTGGCTGGACGACTCCGTCGGGGATGGATGAAGAAGGCTCACTGGAGATATCGGGAGCACTGTCAGGAGTGATGCATGTGAGAAGTTCAAAATAATTGTTGAGTGAGATAGCAGGTGGATTGAATGGGACGATAGCGGAGATAGTCATGACGGTCGGACGGAAGCAGGGCAGTAGTGTTGGACGGTCAATCTGAAGGGAAGGATTGGGAGGCAAAGTCTGATTGACAGTGTCAGGGTCACGGAGAGCGGCCATCGTGTGCGGGTTGCGCAGGATAGACTTCTTTAGCTCGGGGTGGGGACGGAAGTAGTGCTGCATGGAATGACCGCTCATCTGGCAGTGTTTACAAAAAATGATATTATTGTCATAAACCAGCGGTTGGCGGTGTGTTTGATCTCCGAGCTCGATCTCTATAAGTTTGGGAGGGTCATTCGCGAGGTCTAACTCTACACATATCTTCGCGTAGTTGTATTTGGAGAGGTTGCGAGTTTCTTCTGCGATAGCTACCAGGATCCCAAAGGAGCTGGCTATCCGTTTGAGGGCAGCTGCGGGAAAGAAAACCAGGAAAAGGTTGGGAAGGGTGATCCATGTGGATATGATTGTCGAGTCAACTTTGGGGTTGAAGTTATAAGACCATTTGACAATTTTAACGGTCTGTATGCCGATTCTGGAAGTGCCCTTGGCCCGGATTAATGAGTAGTCCGGTTCGGATGAAAGGTGGAGGAACATGTGCCTGGGGTCGAGCAGAGCGACCCGGTAGGCTGCAGAGAGGCCCCACCTTGCGACAGCTTCCATGACTATGGTTTTTTTCGGGCATCCGGATCCAAATTTGAGGACAAACGTCTTAGTGAAGGAGGAGGATAGGGAGGGGATTTCCAACACGACGAAGGGGACACGGATGGGGCAGCCGGCTTGAGGTGGCGAGAATACAATGTCCGGAAGTTGAATCTCTTCTACCGGAGGGGGTAAGTGCCTCCCACGATCTGGACGGAGAGCCTCGGCGTAAGAGGGAATACGAGGGGGGACCACCGCGCTGGGGATGGCCGAATGGGAGGTGTCTCCGGGTGGGACCTCTGCACAGGGATAGTCCGATGTGGTGGAGCGCCTGGGAACGGCGGAAGAGGAGTGGCCAGCGGGGTGCGCAGGGGGCAGGATGGTCGGGCTACCATCGAGGACGTCGCAGCAGGAAGAGTGTCCCCCGTCGGCTGAAAGGAGGAGCTAGGAGGATCGTGGAACGGACTAGAGAGCGCCAAGTCTAGATGGGACGACACCTGCTCTCTAGTAGGGAGGAAAGTGAAGTACGTCACCGGGTTAGCACGCTGTCCAGGACGCCCCGAGGAAGGAGCACCGGAGGACGGAGATGCCACCGAAAAGGCAAGCATGTGCGGCAGGCCCACGAAAGCAACTCCAACAGAAGTTGGCACCGAAGAGGGGATGGATGTCGCCGGAGCAGAGTCAGCACCAAAAGGCGCGTGGCAGGGAGGAGGGAACGTGAGTGACGGGATAGCACCAAGCGCCATAGGGTCGTTGAGGTGCGCTATGCCAACAAGTCCAGGGAGAGTAGCAGCTTTCTCCAGGGGGGAGCGGGATCGCTTGAGGAAGCGCCTGGCCAACAAGGCTGGTGCAAGAGGGGCAAGGAGGGCCAACGCTTGTCGCGGGTTGCGCCAGAGGGGGGGCGCAAGTCGTCACGTGCGCCAAAGAACAAGAAGAACCAGCACCGGACACTGGTTGTGCCATAGAATGACACAGAAGAGGTGGGCACAAGCCATCGCGTGTGCCAAAGGACAAGATAAACTAGCTCCAGTCACTGGTTGTGCCATAGGAGGATACGTGCGCCCGAGGATGAAGGGGGATGGCCCACCACGTGAGCCCCCGCCTCACCTAGACAGGGACATGGGGCACAAATCGTGGGTTGCGCCAAGGGGTTGCCAGCTGGCGCCCTGCAAAGAAGCCCGTGAGAACCAGGCGCAAGGGGGTGGGTTACGCCAGAACAGCGCTGCACGTCGCCCGAGGGGAGAAAAGGGAACAGGAGCCTCAAGGGCTGGCGTGGGCATAGGACAGGTGGTCCTCGAGTCCAGTGCCAGGCACATGGACCGGCACGCCACCCGAGAGGAGAGGGTAGTTGGAGGATGCGACCCCTATCGGGCGGGGCGACAGCGCAGAGCTCGAGGCTGGGGTAGACGAGGCAGCTAGGCCAACGACGTCGGCCGCTTCGTCGGAAGAAGGGACTGGTTGCTGGAGGATGATAGCCTCGCTCGGGTCAGACGAGGGGAGGACCGACCCGATGAGGCTGGAAGGGAGGGTGGGCCTCAAGCGCAGTGTCCTTCGCCGGAGATATCGTGGGCAGAAGAGGCGAGGGACGGACGGGCGTCGATGTCGGCCGAAGGATGGCAGACGGGTGAGATCAGACCCACCAGCGCCCTAGGAGGGCTAGCTGCTTGTCCGTCCTTTCGAGGGAGGAGGGAGCGCTAAGGATGGATGGAGAAGACCCTGAGGGGGGTGGCTGCTGCGGAGGCCTCGGCCAGGAAAGATAAGGATGGCGGAAGCGCCGTCTCCGCCTGCTGCTGGAAAAATGAGAGGGCCGAGCGCCGGACAGCTCGCTGAGGGATGCACATCTGACGACCAGCGGCTGGCACGATGGCGGCATCGAGGGCGGGTGATAGGGGCATGGAGGTGACGGAGAGAGAGGGGGTGAAGCCGGGAGAAGGGGGAGATTTAGCCATTTCAGATATATATATATATATATATATATATATATATATATATATATATATATATATATAGCGCAAAGGGAAAGAAGAGGCATGTGTGTGTGTGTGTGCTGGTGAGGGCTGTTGTGAGAGGGGCTGGAAAAGGCAGTAACCTGAGAACAATGATGAACATAACATATTATATATATATATATATATATATATATATATATATATATATATATATATATATATATAAATGAAAAAGGCAATTTTTTAATCGAGAAACTGAAGAAAGCTCTAAAAGAGCAATACAGACAGGTACTGAGCCTAAACACAAAAGGGCCCTGAAAAGCAAGGTAAGAAATGCAAAAGGTTGAAATCCGAAGTGACGAAATTTCGAAAAATCCAAATTTTGAAATGCAACGAAATTTCGAAATATTTCGAAATTTCAAAAACCAAAATTTCAAAACATTACGAAATTTTGAAAATTGAAATTACGAGAAGGCGTGGAGCGCTGGGCCCTAGGGGGGATCGGGTGCACTGCCCGAGGGGGACACTCTGCCTGAGGGGAGGCACTGCCCGAGGGGCACTCTGCCCGGGGGGGCGCACTGCCCGAGGGGGGCGTACATCCGGAGCCAGGGGGCTCCGGCGGGGGAGGCCGGGAGGGGGACTGGGGACGGGGGCTCCGACGGGGGAGGCCGGGAGGGGGACTGGGGACGGGGGCTCCGACGGAGGAGGCCAGCCCGGAGGGGAGGGGCTGACACGGAGCGAAAACACTGGGAGCGGAGGAGACGAAGCGCCGGAGGCTGCCGAAGGGGGCCGGGCGAGGCGGTGAGCGGGGGAGGGGAGAGGAAAAGGGAGGGGCGACGGCTCGACCTCCGGTGGGAGGGAGCGGGGGGCTCGACCTCCAGGCGGACGTGGGGAGGAGCCTACCACCGGCCAGGGGGAGGGCCCTCCTGCAAGCACCGAAGGGAGCGCCGGGGGCCATGGCAGGGGGGGTTGAGCGTCGTAGAGAGGGTACGACGGGGACGCCGTCGCCGCAGGCGTCGATCGACTGACCGACGCCGGGGAGGAGGACGCTAGGGAGGCGGAGGCCGACGCCGGGGAGGAGGAGGCCGAGTGCACCGAGGGCCGCAGCGCGGCCACGAGAGCCCACGAGGGGGGGCTCGCAACCCGCGGGGGGAGCACCGATGGCTGGGGATGAGCGAGGGCTCATGTGGACGTTGTAGGGGGCACCTGAAAGGGAGGAGGGGGAGGAGCCCTCAGGGGACCCGAGGCGGAGGCTAGAGAAAGAGGGAGGGGGTCACTCCTGTGCCGCCGATAAATGGAGCTCGGGCCGGGGGACTCGAGGAGGGCGCTGCCGAGGGAGGGAGCCACTTCAGAGAAAGGAAAGCGGACATAGGCGCGGAGGGGGCCGGCGCAGCGGGAGGAGCAGCGGAAGGGGGCACCGGGATAGAGGAAGGCTGGCCAGGCGGAGCACAGCTCGGCCTCGGCTGAGGGTCGAAAAGGGAAGGGGCCCTAGTGGCTCCGGGGGTGGCTGCCGACGGGGAAGAACC
>JANAVB010039620.1:4565421-4597921 GCA_029216955.1 Iris pallida
GAGAGCCCATGCGGTTTAGAGAGTCCATGCGGCTCACACGTCTATGCGGCTCACGTGTCTATGCGGCTCATGTGTCTATGCGGCTCGGATAGACCCAGAGCTACGTGGCCTTCAACAGCTCTTCCCTTCGTCTTTTACTGCATTTAATGCCCTGACGGCTGACAGCTCTGACAAATGACAGCTCTGACATAAAGACGCAATAATGACTGTCATAAAGGCGTATTCCTAGGGAAGATGAGGAAAACTTTTCACAGTTGGCAGAATCCACCAAATTCCGAGGCATGCGGCTGCTGCATTTATGCGACCGACCACTTCATGCGGCCGCCCATCCCCATGCGGCTGCCCCCTTCATGCGGCCACCATCTTCATGCGGCTGCATCCTTTATGCGGCCATCCGTCAGCATGCGGTTGCCTATCCTTATGCGACCGCCCTTCAGCATGCGGCTGCCTATCTTCATGCGGTTGTTCATCACCATGCGGCTGCCCGTCTTCATGCGGCCGTTCATCCTCATGCGGCCCACTCATATACGGCTCCGCCAAGATGACCCAATGGAGGACACGTGGCGATTAAGACACATGGCAGTCGTATCTTTCTGGAATTAGATTTAATACAATCACCATAATTGCCCAGATCAAGTCAAATCGAGCAAATTGGACACGTGGCAGACCATTACAAGTCGCAAATATTCATGGCAATCAATATTTATTGCCCACAGAGATTTGATGCAATCTACATTAATTACCTAGATTCGCTACAATCAGAATGAAGGGCCCAGATTAATTGGGCCTTAACCGCCGACATATCAAAGAGGCAATCATTGCAAACCCTAATGATTGTATCCCACTCCTATAAATAGCAAGGTGCCATTCCCTTACAAAAGAGGACCTTTTTTGGGAGAAAAGCACTAGAGTACCTGAAGAGACTTAAAGAGAGAGAGCAAAGAGAGCATTTCTTCAACGCCAAGCAGATCTTCCCCGGAGCCAAGGCTGCATCCGATCGTCCAAGGAGTAAGACAGAGCTGCCGTCGCTTTTCCGAGCCTCTACCGTCATCCCCCAGAATCTAAAATAAACAATTATACTTAGATTGTTGTACCTAGGTTTTTGTCCCTAGGCTTTCTTTGTACAAGCGAGTTTGTATTGTGAAGTAAAAGTCCAGTCCTCCGATAATTATTCTGTTCTTTTATATTTTATGGCAAACACGATGGCGACTCTGCTGGGGACAAACTTATCCACGGCTGAGGAGTTGGTGACGCAATCGGATGCAGCCAAACTTATCTCCACACAACAGAAGATGGTCGTCCGCTTCGACCAACAGGCGTTCGAAGAAATGCTCTCCGAAGGAAGCGCTGGCCGGTCCAGAAGCGAACCCGCACAAAGAAGGCTCGCAGGGAGTGGAGGCCAAAGTCATTTGCTCCTCCCCAAGCTTTAGACGGAGTATTCTATACTGCCCAAGACGGCGAAGGCAACTCTCATGCAGCTCCACTTCAAGCCATAGAGGACTCTGCTATCCCCAAGTCCGGCAGAGGAAAGCACTACGATGCTGGACTTGCAGGGGCAAAGAGTGATTCTATGTGCTCCAGGAAGAAGCCGAACAAAGGAACTAGCCGCAAAACGAAGACTCATGCGACCAAGATTGCCAGCCGCATGAATGATGCCCATGCGGCCGAAATTGCCAGCCAAATGCATAACACTCATGCGACCAGGATTTCCAGCCGCAGGGAGAAGACCTATGCGGCTGAGACTTCCAGCCGCATAAAGACTATTGACTCCAGCCGCATGCCGTCTGCTCCACGCGGCTCAGTCTTCGATTGCCTCTCCTATGGTCCTGGTCTCTCGTACTCCCGAGAAGACATGTCTGACTCTCTCCAGCACCACTATGAGTCTTCCTACTATACGCCTTCAGGCGCCCGAGTGAAGAAGTCAAGGGCAGCGCGAGCTCGGTGAGCTCAATCGACAGTCCCAATCTCTGACCATTCGAGCGCTCCACATACTGTTATATGGGCCTCTGATGGGAAGTTGTACAGAACCACTCGAGTCCAGCCCCCGGCGGCAAACGGACAGAGAGGTTCCCAAAAGTCTTCCAAGATCCAGGAAGCGAACATGGTCATTCCGGACCCATCTGACTTGCGTGAGGCTATCCTCCACAAGCGCAAGAAAAGAGAGGGGGCCTCGGGTGCAAAGAGTCCTCCCACGGACGTCACTGTACCCAAATCATCGTCAACTGTTGTTGCAACAACGCGACAATACGAGAAGACCGGCAGTCCGTCTTCCAAAGATTACAATAGCCGAGCTCAGAGGATGAGGTGCCACCCGTCGTCTCTTGCAACTCCACTCAGAAAATCCCTGCCGATAGGAGAGGGAAGATGATAAACGTTTCCAGCCCAAAGATCTCAACCACTATGACTAAGAAACTGTCGTCTAAACGGTTATCCACCACCGGAGTTTTCCAAGGTACCCGTTCGAAGACGAAATCTACTACAGTAGGAGATTCATCATCCATACCACTGGGGGTTACTGAAACTGGGGGTAGCACTACTCAGAGCATCCACGATAATCTGATGTTCCAAGAAGATGAGCCCGGGCAAACAACTCTTCCATCGGATATAGCAGGTGCCGACGTCCCCGAGGACGTCCACGACTCTCAAGATGAAGCAAACTCTGAAGCTGGGGGTACTATTCCTTCTGAGTCCGAACCAGAGGAGAACATTCCCACATACCCCGATGACTTCTCGGTACAGGGGTATGATTCGGAGGGCACGTCCTTCACCGTTCCTTCTACCTCTCCTCATGTAAGGATGGTGTTCATGACGGACAGCAATCAAGGTGGTTCCAGTGATCGCCAATGCATCGACACTCTGGAGGCCATATGCACGCCTTGGTCAAGTCTGTAGACGAGATCAAAGCGGCCCTCCCAACTCTGCAAGGAGGGACGCCTGGCCAAACAAGCGCGGGTCCTGCGGTCAATACGAACTCAAATTCAGCGGCACCAAACCTGGGCAATAATCCTCCTGAAACGTCGACTCCCACCGCTACGGATGAGGCCAGAGAAGCAAGAAGAGAGGTCCAGGAGCTCCGAGCCATGTTTCACGCTCGAGAAAATTCCCAAGACCTCAGAATACGGCAACCATACCCTGCTGCATGGAGGGATGTCCCCTTCTCACCAAGATATAAGCCGTTCAACATTAATTCTTATGATGGCAAGACCTCCGCAAGTCGGTACATCACTTACTTCGAGGTCACCACCGACCATCTGCCCCATGACGATGCCATCCTTACACGATTATTCATTGGGGCATTGGAAGGGGTCGCCTTCGACTGGTATCGCAACCTGCCAGACAACTGCATCCACTCCTTTGCCAGCTTCAAGCGCATGTTCTTGGAAAGATTTTACGAAGTAGGACAGGACGTCACAATGTCCACCCTCATGGACGTCGTCCAAGAGGAGAAGGAGCTGACAAGGAATTATATTGAGCGGTTTCGCCAAACCGTAATAAAGTTACCGTCTGGTAATCCGAATTCCTCTTTAATTGAAATTTTCCAAAAGAGATTGCTCCCAACAATCAGTCTCTGGATGGGCGAAAGTCAATTTAAGGATTGGAAGACGTTTATCATCAGTGCCACTAGCGCTGAAGAAAGGTTGAAGAAGGCTCGCCAACTGGGATTGCACATCTCGGAGGGAGAGGACAAGGGCAAGCGCCCTAATACCAATAACAACAATGGTGGTAACTCCTCCAACAATCAGGACAACAAAGACAAGCAGGTTATGGTGGCCGACACAGCCCAGAAACCTGAGTCAAAATCGGCGGACAAACAATGGCCGCAAATGACCTACTCCTTCGAAGACGGCCATGTCAAGCCCATCTTAGACATATTCATACAAGGAGACAGAATTTAGCTCCCTCCACCAAGACGGGAACCTCGGCCGACAGAAATGGAGAGCCCAAAGTACTGCCATTACCACCGCTACGTCCACCATGCTACACACGACTGCTACCAACTGAAACGATACATCCAACATCTCATCGATTCAAACGCTCTGGCTATTGATTTCGAAGAGGTAACCGTGGCAGCCAATATGGTGTCAGTATAATTTGGTAGCTTACCTCCAACCGAAGCTCAAGACGGTGTGGTACCCATCCCTCTGGCGACAATGGAGATTGCTAATCTTCCACCTCCTCGGGATCAGGCTGCTGGTCTAGTGCCCCTCACTACATCACGAGGGGAGGTCATGTGGGTCCATCCAGACTTGGTATCTGAAGTGACTCAGTCCACACCATCTTCCATTCGCAAGAAGAAGAGTAGAAAAGTCAGATCCTGCCGCATAATCTCAGCAGATGTCGAAGAAGTCAAGGCTGTCGTCACTCGGTCTGGGGCACAATCCCAACCTGTGGCTGATAACTCGGCTGAAGATCATCAGCCAACTACTGCTGACTCTCCAGGACCTTTTTAGCCTCCGACGACCGACAAGCCTAGGCCAAAGGAGACTCGCTTTGACAAATCCCTCCGAAAAGAGGCACCTCAGGGACTGGAGAGGCCCTACAACTTCGACATCTTGGTGCAATTGGCCAACACACCGGCCAAATTATCATTATACGAGCTCCTGAGACTCTCAAAGGATGTTCGCGCGGCTTTGAGCGATGCACTCCAAAATGCCGACGCCTATCTGGCTCAGGTCAACCTCACAGGAGAAAGCCCGCCTGCAAATCTCTAAGATAGCGCTTGCACAGGAGCGATGCCCAACATTGTCTTCACTCTGCAAGATATGCTCATTAAGACCAACCTGCACGATCGTCCGTTATACTACACTGGATACATCGGTGACGTAAAGGTGGACCGGATGCACATTGATCCTGGTTCTTCCATAAGCATCATCCCGAAGGGACTGTTACATCATCTTCACATTCCTATGCACCGCCTGACGCCAATAAGCACCGCCATCAGCGGTTTCAATTCGGGCAGAAACTACCCGATCGGAAAGATTCGCTTGAAGTGCCAAATTGGCGATCTCCAGTCAGAAGCAACCTGTTATGTCATAGATACGGACACTTCTTATAACATCCTCTTGGGGTTCCCTTGGATATACGATTATATGATCGTGCCTTCCACGCTGCACTAGTGCTTCAAATATGTCGACAAATACGGCTTCGTGAGGACAGAATTTGTCGACATCGATCCCTTCAAAGGGGTCGAGTCCTACTACTCAGACTCCTGCCTATATGAGAAGTCGAAGAGGCACCTGGATGAAGATGTACAAGCTCGAACTGAGACGGCCTCAGGATCAGAAGAACCTCTGACGATCCACCTTCAAGCTCGCAAACCTGGTAAGTTCGTACACCTTACGGTCGCTCTGCGTAAGGACGCAATCAACCTCTCGGCACAAGAAGGGCAAATGATAATCTGGCTGCTAAGGTTCGGCCAAGCGTCGAGACCTACAACGGAGCCACTGACAATCAGACTGCCTAGAGTCGGCCAGCCACAAACGGAGAAGCTCAATCCCTCCGACAAACCAATGACGATACGCCTTCCCAAGAAGAATCATCACCTCGATACAAAATCTGGGGCTTCTAGCGAGCCAACAACTCCCCGTCCAGCATCGAGTACCAAACTGGGGGTCGCTAGTTTGCCAACAACTCCATGCTCGGCTCCACCAGCAGAACCCCTGACGATCAAGCTGCCCAGGTCATCCTCTCAGTCTTCATTTATACAGGGGGTGGCCGAAGAAGAACCAGAACTAGCCAAGTATGTGGCTGCCCACACTGATGTTCCCTCCGCAGATGATGTAATCTCGCTAGAAAAGATACCTTACTTCATTAATAAAGGGCTATCTTTAAACTACCTCGAGCTTAATAAGCTTTGTACAATGTATGCTATGGAACACGGTATAGGCACTCACCTACACACACAGGTGACAAATGTTTACACCGCAAACCAGCTTACTCTAATGGAAGACGCTTACCGCATAATCGAGGGAGGGGACCATCCAATCATCTTCGACCGGAAGGACGACCCACAACACTTCACCATAGAGAAGGTCGATCTCGAATCAGATGTCGGAAGACTGCCTCTTTATCTGTACAGCCCCCAATCCAAATATCTCATGCAAAAATAGGGGTATGATCTGGAGACTACGCCAGGCTTGAACTACGGCACCGGTCGACGATTACCTTTAAAGCCGCCAGTCCCGGCTGGGAAACCACGAGACTACTACAACAAAACCAGATGTGGGCTAGGTTATGTCACACCCGCAACAACCCCTGAAAGCTCAGACGAAGAATACGATTGGCATTCACACTCAACCGGATCACCTACTTCCGATTCAGATGTCAGCATCGGGGACATGCTCAGGCAAGTCTAGTCCGTCAATATGGCATTCGTCGACGCTTACGAAGAAGATGAAGACATTCCTAAAATTCTCGAATTAGAGCCGTGGGCTCAACAGCTAGATACACAATGGGAAAAGCGGTTCAAACAGAGAGAACCTCCTACTGAAGATAAAGTTATACAGGTCGACCTTGGCAGCGAATCATCTCCAAAAATCAATCTTCCTCAGTAAAAGCCTGACAGACGAAGAGCGAGAATCACTACTGGAACTTGTCAAAGAATATATCGATGTGTTCGCCTGGAGTTATGAAGACATGCCAGGACTAAACCCCGAGGTTGCCCTTCACAAGCTCAACATTCGGCCAGATGCAAAGCCGGTCAAACAACAACAGCGACGCTTTTGCCCGGGCATCATGGATGCGATCGAAGCCAAAGTCAACAAACTAATAGCCAGTGGCTTCATTCGTGAGGAACAACATCCAGACTGGGTCGCCAACTTAGTTTCTGTCCTCAAGAAAAACGGAAAGATTCGAATCTGTATCGACTTCCGCAATCTGAACGAGGCATGTTCCAAAGATGAATTCTCCCTCCCTATCACAGACATCATGATCGACAACACATGCGGCTTCGAGCGCATGTCATTCATGGATGGCTTCTCGGGGTACAACCAAATCAAGATATCTCCTGACGACGAGAAGCATACATCATTCTGAACACCGATTGGCACATACTGCTACACAGTCATGCCTTTCAGTTTAAAGAATGCTGGTGCCACATATCAAAGAGCCATGAGTATCATTTTTAGAGACTACTTGCGCAAGACTGTGGAATGCTACGTCGATGACATCGCCGTCAAGAGTCGCTATAAGGGAGACCATCTGCAGGATCTGAGGACGGTATTCGACCTGATGCGAGCACACAACCTGAAGATGAATCCCACAAAATCCTTCTTGGGCGTTTCTAGCGAAAAATTCTTGGGTTTTATTATTACTGCCCAGGGAATTCATGTAGATCCAGAGAAGACGAAGGCAATTATGGAGATGGGTCCCCTGAAAAATCTTCGCGAACTCAGAGGCCTTCAGGGGAGGCTAGCTTACATCAGGAGGTTCATTTCTAACGTCTCCGGGCGATGTCGGCCATTCACCCATCTCATAAAGAAAGGCGTCTCGTTCATATGGAATAAAGAATGCCAACGTGCCTTCGACAGCATCAAAGAATATTTGTCGAATCCACCAGTCCTGGTGGCCCCGGTTGCTGGGAAACCATTCTTGCTATATGTACGAGCAATAGAGCATTCCCTCGGTGCTCTGCTGGCACAAAACAACGATACGGGCCATGAACAAGCGATATATTACCTCAGCCAAATGATGATTGGGCCAGAGCACCGATATACCGCCGTGGAGAAGGAATGCCTCGCCCTGGTGTTCGCCATTCAAAAGATGCGGCACTATGCCACAGGACAAACCATACATGTGATCTCACGAGTCAACCCTCTCAGGGTCCTCATGACTAAACCAGGGGAACTCAGCTCCCACCTTGCCACATGGGCAATATTGCTGTCCCCCTATCATATGATCTTCGTCCCGCAAAAAGCTGTTAAAGGTCAAGCTCTGGCAGACTTTTTAGCAGTCCACCCAGGCTCGGAGTCGTCCAGAATATATAAAAAAAAACCCAGATGAGGTCGCCGACTAGCATGCAACCTCTCACGATGATATATGGCGAATGTTCTTCGACGGCGCCTCAAGGACCGGACCTAAGGGCAACATCGTCGTCGGAGTCGGGGTGGTGCTGGTTTCTCCTTCCGGGTTGGTGATCAATCGTGCTTACTCTCTCACAGAGCCCTGCTCTAAAAATGTGGTCGAGTACAACGCTTTGGTCATTAGCCTCCAACTTGCAAGAGAGCTGGGGTAGAATATCTTGAAGTATACGGCGATTCGCAGTTAATCGTTAATCAGATCCGGGGTTCATACGAAGTTCGCCATGAAGACATGATCCCCTATCACCAAATAGCGATCAAAATTATTTCATCATTTGAAGGATTCTTCATCGAACACGTTCCCAGACTCCAGAATATCGAAGCTAATGCCTCAGCTGGCCTTGCCGCTTCCCTAGCGGTTCCAAACTATGCTCATCAATCCGTGGATGTGATAGGCCACGAATTGGTTTGTCCCAAGAATAACGTTCAATTCGTGGCGAGTTATTCCGCTCAGACGATCGACGAAGCGCCAGACTGGAGACAACCATTCATAGACTTCGTAGTCTACGACATCCTGCCCGAGAACCCAAAGGAAGCCACTTCCATCAGAAGGCATTCTCTCAGATTCTTCTACGATACAGAGACGAAAATGCTGTATCGCCGATCCTACGATGGATTATTACTGCGATGTCTGTCAAACGCAGAAGCCAAAGAAGCCGTACGCGAAGCTCATGACGGTGTCTGCGGGGCCCATCAGCCTGGCCCAAAATTGTAAGACCGTTTTCGCCGAATGGGCTACTACTGGCCCACGATGGTAGCAGATGCGATAGACTATGCAAGAAAGTGCAAAGTCTGCCAAGTCCACGCGGACTTCATCCACCAACCATCCGAATTTCTACATCCGACAGTGGCATCCTGGCTATTCGAAGCATGGGGAATGGACATCATCGGTCCGATCGCTCCACCTTCTTCTCGAGGATATCGCTTCATACTCGCAATCATGGATTACTTCTCCAAATGGGCGAAAGTTGTTCCGCTTGCAGAAGTAAAGACTTCAAACGTGATTAGCTTCCTCAAGCATCATGTCATCTATCACTTTGGACTGCCCCGAAGGATCATCCACGATAATGGTCCGTAGTTTGCAAGCCACGTCTTATATCAGTTTTACGACAAGCACAGAATTTAGAATATTGTTTCAATGCCATACAACCCAGCAGTGAATGGGTTGGCAGAAGCATTCAACAAAACAATCATCAAACTTCTCAAGAAGTTTGTATCGTCCAACAAATGCGACTGGAATGAGAAGCTTGGTGAGTGTTTATGGACGTATCGTACTACAGTACGAACAGCCACCGGGAATAC
Organism: Iris pallida; assembly: GCA_029216955.1. Lineage (NCBI taxonomy): Eukaryota > Viridiplantae > Streptophyta > Magnoliopsida > Asparagales > Iridaceae > Iris > Iris pallida. The sequence goes on from JANAVB010039620.1 coordinate 4,574,802, forward strand.
ACCATTCTCCCTGGTATACGGGAGTGAGGCAGTTCTCCTATTGGAGACTCAAATCTCCTCACTCCACGTCGCTCTCACTTACCAATTGACGACGGACGATAACTACCGTCGTCGGCTACAAGAGTTGGAGGCCTTAGATGAAAAATGCCTACTGGCTCAGCAACGGATCGAGCTATACCAAGCACGCATCTCCGGAGCCTTCAACAAGAAGGTTAAAATCAGAACATTCCAAGTAGGCGATCTCGTTCTGGCAGTTCGGAGGCCGATGGTTATGACTCACAAGACCGCCGGCAAGTTTCAACCAAAGTGGGAAGGCCCATTTATCATTGAAGCTGTATTCTCCAACGGTGCTTACCGTCTCGCAAAACAAAACGGAGACTTGCTCATGCTGCCCGTCAACGGCAAGTTCCTGAAGAAATATTATGTCTAAACGACATTTTCCAAATTATTGAGTCATGTACCCGCTGGTACCGCTGAACTCATTTTCACAAAATTCTAGATTATTGAGTTATGTACCCGCTGGTACCACTGAACTCATATTCCAAAATTCTAGATTATCGAGTTATGTACCCGCTGGTACCGCTGAACTCATATTCACAAAATTCCAAATTATTGAGTTATGTACCCGTTGGTACCGCTGAACTCATATTCCAAAATTCCAGATTATCGAGTTATGTACCCGCTTGTACCGCTGAACTCATATTCACAAAATTCTAGATTATCGAGTTATGTACCCGCTGGTACCGCTGAACTCATACTCCAAATTCCAGATTATTGAGTTATGTACCCGCTGGTACCGCTGAACTCACATTCACAATCTCCCAGATTATCGAGTTATGTACCCGCAGGTGCCTCTGAACTCACACTCCGGTCACTCTTCCAGATAGTAAGTCATGTATGACGACACCTCTGAACTTTCTTCCTGAAAGAGCTCCTTCCTCATGATTCACTACCCGCACTCCCAGTGCACAAAAAGGGTAACAGATCCACAAATTTCCAAGACAACCATGTCGATGTTACCTCTGAGTCGTTTCACTCCCGCCAAAAACAAATCACCCCTCTACATAGAACTTCCATGTCCTCATTACCTCTGAGTCGTTCTATGTACCCTCCTTCATTGAGCCCACTCCTGCCATGTCCTCATTACCTCTGAGTGGGAAGGCTCCGTCGAAGAAACCTTTATGCTTGCCATGTCCTCATTACCTCTGAGTAAGTATGTTGATTCCCTTTCGACATATTATCCGTACCCACAACCGGAGTATGCCAAGGATAATAGGTCCACAAATATCCTTCGTTGAGTCCACTCCTGCCATGTCCTCATTACCTCTGAGTAGGAAGACTCCGCGGTAAAACCCTCATGCTTGCCATATCCTCATCACCTCTGAGTAAGTATGTTGGTTCCCTTTCATCCTATTATCCATATCCTAAGCCAGGGTACGCCAAGGATAATAGGCCCACAAATGTCCTTTGCTAAGTCTCTTAGTACAGGCCCGTCATTTCTCATCATGTCCCGGGAGCCCAGCTGCTCCATGGTATTCTTTCTCTCGATACCAGGAGCGTCCATGACCACCTTACCGTGGAACTGTTCTAGGTATCCCCAATCAAACTTGTTATCCGTACCTAAAACCAAGGTATGCCAAGGATAACAGGTCCATAAATAAGTCCCCCATGCGGGGCAAACATCACCATAACACCACAAGCACAACAAGCAGTACAAATAAAGGGTAGAATAAAGCATACTCTTTTATTTGGAAGGCAAAAATACTACATATTCTAGGGATAACATCCCACTTAAAGAAAGGAAAAGAACAGAAACAAAAAGAAGAAGAAAAAGGCTGACTATGGTTCGGCATTACATAATTCCAGGAGGCTGTTCTTCACCAAGGTGGCCCCCTGTTCAAGCCGCTGTTTAGCTCGGCGCTCCGCTTCCTGGGATAACCGCTCCCCATTATCCAAGTCCATGTGTGCCCGCCAGTCGTCCTCTAACTTCTTCAGGGCAATTTCTAGATCAGACGAAGCTCGATTAACTCTGTCAGCCTCCTGGATAATTAGCCCCCTTTCGGTACGGGCAGCCTCAAGCTCAGACTCCAGGAAAGCTAACTTCCTCTGAAGCTCAAGGATCTGCTCCCACTTGTTAATGATCCCACGGGAGGCAGTCGCTTCCCGAGCCGTAACATCTTCACTCTCGCAGCTCAACTGATCATATCGATCAGACAGATCGCGGAGGTCCTTCAGTATGGCCGGCCTGGTCTTATCCCGAGCAGCCCTTGTCTTCTCTACAGCAGCTGTGAGGAAACCGCGTTCCTGATCTATAGCGGCAGACAGATCAGCCTGCCGCAGCACCTGAAGCTGGGACACCAGCTGATCAGTCTCCAACAATTTTGCCTCCAGAAGCGCAGCTACCTCTGCCCCACCGAGAAGAGTCTTAAGGATATCAATATGACCCTGGGCGCATTGTCGGGCCAGGACGAAAGAGGTCCCTCTTTCCATAGCAGCCGCTACCCCCCTCGTCAAGTGACGATAAAAGCTGTCAACCACGTCCTGTAACGCTTCGTCCAGAACCTCTGTAGAGGACGGCGTCAAAGGAAGCGTGGCCGGTAACGTCGAAGGAGTTGTGCTAGAACTTGCCACCAAGGGGACAAATTCTGAGCGGAACATTGCGCGGATAGCGGCTAACTCTTCCTCTGCCACCCGAAGAGCCTGGACACTTGGCAGGGCAGAGAGGTCGACTCTTGGAGCCACCCGAGCAGAAGAGGATGCAAGGACCATTGTCCCCGGCCCTGGCTGTCCCACCACCTGACTTGTCGAACTCGAGCCAGCGAGAGGCCCCTTAAGACGAGCCGGAAGGGGTGGGGGTACGTTCCTCTCCGCCAGTGCCCCTTCGGCAGAGCCTGTCTCAACAATGTCCATCATCGGCACTGGAGAGACAGGACCTGTATGTCCAGAATAATAATCAATCGATGTAACCCGACGGATGTCATGATAGAGTAGATAGGTCTCCTCGCAAGTTAAGATTCGGCTTATCTTACCAAAGGAGGAGCATGGAGGCTGCGGCTCGTTTGCAGCTGACATGGTCTCCTCACCCGTGACCTCCAAGTTAAATTCGGCTGGCTTTTCTGTCCTAGCCACCTCGAAGGGAGATACGACTCGATCAGCATCATCTTGATGAAATTCAATAATTTCAGGGACAGGTTCATCGGAGCCTCCGTCATCTCGAGTCACGACCTCGACAACTTGAGATTCCTCTTCTTCTGACACCTACGGGAGGGAAAGAAAATGATTAAGATCAAAACTGGAAGAAAAGAAGAACTGAATAAAAATGGTAGTGACTCGCTTTACCTCCAAAGCGGGGTCGACCTCCTCGCTTCTCTCCCTTATAGTTAGCCTGCGATGTCTGGTCGCAGCCAATTTTCGGGAGTGAGGAATACCGCCAACAGAGGAAATTTGTCTGCTACACTTTCGTACAGAACCAGGTGCGACGGGTGGCTGATCTGCCACCATCTTATTTAACGAAACAGGCAGCTGATTCTCCCCAAAATCTTCTACCGGGAAGGAAGAGTTATCTGCATCACGCTCATCGTCCTCATCATCCGCAGTGGTGGAGTCTGAGTCTGGCACTTCGACTCTATTCTTCTTTTTCCTCCTCGTCTTGGCCCCTTGGGGCTTCTCATCCAAGCTAGTACCAACAATAAAACTGGTACCCGAGCTAAAGCCGATAGGGAGCTTGTTTGCCATGACATGGTACAGGGCCGCCATATACAAAAACTCTACCGACGCCTCTATAGCAGGAATCGAGAAAGTGGCACGGGCATGGAATGTATCATAGTATTGCCATGCCCTAATGCCGTCAAGGAGGCTACCTTCAAAACCCAGACAAGAGCTGGGACTGTCCAGAAAAAGTTGGTTGTATCCGAACTGACGAGCAAACCTGCTGGACAGGTAAAGTTCCAGGAAGACAGCATTACGGTTGCGGTATACCAAGTGGGCGGGGCGGATGTTATGCAACCACAAAAGCATCTGGCCGTCTAGAAGTTGAGGAGGACCAATACCGTCGAGATGTACGTCCGCTATTTCCTCAGCAGTGAAACAAGGGACGGATACAAAAAAGTTGTACCTATCTGCTCTCGCTAGCACCGTCCGGCAGGCACGCATGGTGTCGTACTCCCAAGGATCATTGTGATAATGTAAGATAAAAGCATCGTCGTCAGTTATGCCATCTTCAGAGCCCGGCCTCATCAAAGACGGACAGGGCATCAGCAGCCACCCCATCAGATAATGATAGGGTAGCTCAGTCCGTTCAAAGTCTTTTGTCACATCGCGGGCGATAACCCTGGACGTAAAAGTACGGAGGCCACGGTGTATGCTGCACACCATGGCCGGGAGAAGAGCTAGTTTCACTCTAAAAACTAGCTTCACAGCAGGGAGAATAAAATTACGGCTGATTCTTTCAATAGAACCAGCTCCTCCCGAGACTACGCAGTTCCGCAGCCATACCATCAAGAATCCCGCCAGGAGCGCCTTCTCTGACAGCTCTTGGGTATCCTGATAAAAATAACCAAAAGAGTCAGTTTGACTCCCAAATCTGTCACTAGTGGTGGCCACCCTCTTGGCCAACGACACCAAGGCTTGAACCGCCTCCCGGGATTGAGGACGTCGGGAAGTAACTCGACCTTAGGCACCCATCGAGAAGAGATAGCCTACCTAGTCCTTAGTGTGGGGAGCATTCCCTTCCGAGCTACTGTCCTTCTTGGCTATCTGCTGACATGTGCTATAGTGGCACAATATCTCTTGATAAATAGCCATGAAGCCTGGATACCGTTTCTCCAGCTCCTCGAACTCCTCATTTGTATGAGTGTACGCCTCAAAAGCTTTATCTCCCCAAGGAAGCTTGGAAATCGCGTGCATTTTATGGAGTGCAAGCCCCATTTCCCCTACAGGTGTATAGAAGGTTCCCGTACGGCGGTTGTACATCTCCAGCAGAGATATAAATAATCTCTTGTTTATGGGCAAGCCGTGGCTGGTGCCCCGAATAGCATAATAAAGACCAATCTCACACAGAAAGGCCTCATACTTTCGCGAGATCCACATAGACAGATTGATCCATGAGAGAATGGGGTGTATCCAACTCGGGAGCATCAACCGGCCAATAGGATAGGAGCCTTTCCGAGCAAGTTGGTTCAGGAAAGTATCGGCTGAAGAAAACATGAAATTGGGACCCGACACATTCAAGAAAGTACCCGGGGCCAATCCCATTACATAACGACTGGCATGCAACTTGCCCGCACATATTGACTTCATGCTGTTGTTGTAATAGATGTCGCCCACAAACATCCCATTCCGGGTAGGAGTCAAAGACTCTTCCATCTTCCTGTCCAGCGGGAGCATATTGAACCAAGATAGTGAAAAATTATGCTCCATTTGAGGGATACGGATCGCAATCCCATTAGAGATGAAGCTCCAGTTCTCCGATATATCCAAAACTTGACTATTCTTCACAGTCAAAGCGTCTCCAAAGAAGAATGCAGGTTTCAGGTATTCCCCTTCCAATTTTCCTGAATTCATCATTACGCATAAAAAATAGAAAGGCTGGTTCTTGAGGGCATTCAATCTCGCCGGAGGCTCGTCACTAGGTAACTGGTTCGCCACATACCGAACTATCTGGTCGTACCTATAACCCATAGCGGCTTGGGTACGACCTACCAGGAGTTCTCCAGCAGCATTAACTGGCAAATTCACTGAGAAGAAGACAAACGAAATAAGTCAAAAAGATGGCCAAGGAAAACTGACTAAGTGCCCTCAAGCCTATGCGGCTCGGATTCAACGGAGCCTCAGGCGGGACAACTTAGAAAAAAAAGCTTATGCGGCTCCGACTAGTAGAGGCTCATGCTGCAGTGACTAAACAAAGTTATGCGGCTCTGTTCAAATGCAGTCTCATACGACAGAGTTTCGGATAAGTTTAAGAGGTTCATACGACAAAACAAGTTCAGGCGAACCTATGCGATCCAAATCAAGTGAGCTTATGCTGAGCTTATGCGGCCCCGTTAGAGAAGTACTTATGCGGCCACAACAACAAATCTCATGCGGCTCAGACATGGAGCATACCCCATGCGGCTTGAGACATGCATGCGGCACACATGAAGATGAAGGCTCGCGCATAAAATATACGACGTAGCCATGACAGTTAGGGTTCCAAACTCACGCAAAAATCCTTACCAGCGATGGCGGGGTGGACGTCGGGGTGAACTACGGGCACGTCAGCTGGTGGAGGAGCTGCCACATTCGCCGTCGAAGAAGCAGTTTTCTTACCCTTCGCCGCCGACGAAGACGCTGCCTTCTTACCCTTCGCCATAACAGTCTTCTTGGGAGCCATTACTCTGATCAGGGAAGGAGGACGAGGACAAGAGAGTTAGGGCAAGAACAGAAAGAAAGTCTTCTTTCCAAACACTCTGTTATTATAGGCAGAATCCCAATGAACCGACGCATCGATCCATATGCAGTATAACCGACTCTTCGGTTATCAAGGCGATCTGGTTATTTAAGGCTAAACTCTTGGGATCCTACCCCAAAAAGCGGCCTTAAAACTGACAGAAAATCAACAGCAATTAATGCAAAAGATTTGCACACGTGGCAGGATGACGTGGCAAGAAGCACATGCGGCCAGACAGCCTATGCGGCTGGTTGGCCAATACGGCTAAGGAGGCCATGCGGCTGGGACATCCATGCGGCCAGAACATTATATACGGCCAGAGGAGTTTATACATAGCCATGCTTCTTATTCAAAGTATTTCAATTTTGCAAATTGAAAACTTTGAAGGGGATCTTCTCGAAGCATGGAAAAGAATAAAGAAAGGTTCATACGGTTCAGATAGCCCATGCGGCTCAGAGAGCCCATGCAGTTCAGAGAGTCCATGCGGCTCACGCGTCTATGCTTCTTATTCAAAGTATTTCAATTTTTAGGATGTATATATATATATATATATATATATATATATATATATATATATATATTTTATATTTTTTTATAAAATATATATATATATATATATATATTTATATATATATATATATATATTTATATATATATATATATATATATCCTAAATATATATATTATATATATATATATATATATATATTATATATATATATATATATATATATATATATATATATATATATATATACTAGTCATAACCCGTGCCCATAGGGCATGGTTCATTTAAGGTATTCCCCCTCAAAATCTTGGACCCCCAATTTTAAACGAACAATAATAATTTTGAGGCCCCCATCAAAATATTAAATCCCAACCACTGCTGGATGTAAATTTTCTTTGGATTCCCCATAAAATTCCACTCTCAATAATGCTCATCCACAACCAATGTGAGGCCCCCATCAAAATATTAAATCCCAACCATCAAAATATTAAATCCCCATCTTTAGATTCCCCATAAAACCCCACTCCCAATAATGCTCTTCTCCATAAAACCCCACTCCCAATAATGCTCTTCCCCATAAAACCCCACAACCGTTGATTCACCAAGATTAAATCCCAACCACTCTTTATCTTGGCACAGTCATGTTTTCCATAAATAAATTCATTTTATTTATTTTGTATCTGAGAAAATTACAACTGTAGGAATCTAATCTAGAAGACGATTACTTTATCCCTTGGACGATGCGATGAAGAAGACTCAAACTTTGAAGAACTTGGACAGCAACTGGGCAATCTCTCTGTTCTCTCTGAAATTGACTGTGTGTCTGATGAAGATGAAGAAACTCTCCTTTATAGAGTTCAGGATAACTGTCCTTAAGCATACGCTCAGGTAGTTACTTGACGTGTGCATAACTGCAGGGACGCGTGGCAAATTCTGATGGAGACACATTAGCGTACGGTTGAAAGTAGTAGAGTATATTCAGGAGAGATTGATGGCATGAATGCCACGTTGCATAACTTCTGAAGAAGTGGATAACTGAGTACAGGACACGTGAGAACGTGTGTTAACTGCTCGTTGAAAATCATTCTGGACACAACTGCTGTGATACGCTGCCTTAGAAGAAGAGTCATACGCTAGCTTTGAAGGCACATGTCTTGCATACGCTTACTTGGACAGCGTAGAACCATATAAAGCTGATACGCTCACATTATTGACAGGGAGTCGTATGGAAACTATACGCTTACTTGACAAGGAGTCGTATGGAATCCATACGCTCACTTGGTTGGAAGAAGTCATATGAGATCCATACGCTCACTTAGTTGGAAGAAGTCGTATGAGATCCATACGCTCACTTAGTTGGAAGGAGTCGTATAAGATCCATACGCTCACTTAGTTGGAAGGAGTCGTATAAGAAATAAGTAGACACGTGGCATGTTTGAATAAGTAGACACGTGGCCATCATCAATCTTCTTTGATACGCCATATCTTCCAATAACTGACAAAATCTTCTCGAGCGTCGTGACTGCGGATATGATGGCTGATAGACTGTCAAAACTGACAGTAATGATGGTTTTTACATTTATGAGAAATGCTGAGCTGTCCTCGTAAAAGACAAAACCGACTCTTCGAAAACATATACGACGGTTAGTCTCCATTGGACAGCTGTCTTTGCACGAAAGACGAAGTGTCAGATTCATTCTTTATTAAATATATGCTGTGCTGTCATCTCAGAAAATAATAAAATATTCACTGAGCGTACGGCCTTTAGATGAGCGTATGGCCTTGACTGAGCGTATGGCCTTGAGCGTATGACTTGGACTGAGCGTATGGCCTTGAGCGTATGACTTGGACTGAGTCTTATGTCAGCGTGTCATAATTTTCACACCCTACAAGACCCCCTTCAAAGTTTTCGAACTTTATGAATTTCAAAAGTTTGAAATTACTTTGAACTTTAAAGTGAGAATAAGTCCTGACACGCTGGCATGAGTTTGTTATCTTCCTCAATATCAGTGCAAATCTTTAGGGATTTTGTTTAAAGAATATCCGTCGTTTGAACTACTTTCTTTCTTCTATAAATAGGTCTTCCAAAACCTATTTTATTTCTTTACCAGAGCTTTTGCCTTCGAGAGAGAAAAGAGCTTTCAGAAACTCAAGATCTTTCTTCTTTTTCTTCGTCTTCAACTCCATCTCCATTAATGGCACCCAAGATTGATGCTGCTGCGAAAGGAAAGGGGAAAGCCCCTGAAGAGTCATCTTATCCTGCCGTCGACACTGCCACTACCAAGAAGACGGCCAGTCAGCGTGTTTCACGCAGTGAACGGCCATTGAAACCTCTTTATGGTGAGGACGAAGATGATGAACAAATAACTATTCCCTTTTTAGGGCTCTAGTTAGAACAAAACTCAAAAAACGTATCCCTCTTTAGGGTCAATACGTCAGCAAATACGCTTCCCTCTTTAGGGTTTAGCCGTATTCCATATTTTTCGTTTTTACGAAAAATATGTTTGGAGCGTATATCTGTAAGATACGCGTATTTTTAATAGAGATACCAAAATATGCTATCTTAAAAGAATATGCTATGGCAATTTGTCTCATTGAGATACGCTAACTCATGTGTTAGCATATTTTTGATGATCATCTTGTCAACCATACGCTGATATGCTCAAGCTGATCATAAACTGAAAAAAACCATTCACTTAAGATAAAATTTGTTATATGCTTAAAGAAAATTGAGCGTATACTGAACTTTGAGTCAACCATACGCTTAAGAAAAACTGAGCATATGCTGAACCTTGAGTTTGCCATACGCTTAAGGAAAACTGAGCGTATGCTGAACCTTGAGTCTGCCATACACTTAAGGAAAACTGAGCGTATGCTGAACCTTGAGTTTGCCATACGCTTAAGGAAAACTGAGCGTATCCTGAACCTTGAGTCTGCCATACGCTTAAGGAAAACTGAGCGTATGTTGGACCTTGAGTCTGCCATACGCTTAGTAAGAATTGAGCGTAAATTGAGCTGTACGCTTAGTAAAACTAAGCGTATATTAAACTTTATACCCTCTCGATATTGAAGATTTTTAATACTTTATTCTTCATTCGCAGTGGATATTCTGGCTCAGGAAGCAGAATTTGAAGGAAGTATGGGAAATAATTATAGAAGTGATCTATCACATGTTCGTTTTCCCCAATTTGACGGACCTTCCACAAGAATAGCTCTGTTGACCAATCAGGAAGATGATACTTTACTGAACCTGATGAGTGGACTGCCGTTACAAAGTGTAGATGGTGTTGCCCATTTGAAGCCAGCATTCCTTTTTGGAGATGCTATTGACATGAATTCCCAGCCTGCTCTGGACAAAGTATCATACAGTTACTATAGGGATGGTGATGTAAATCAGCCTATGTATTTGACTGGTTTGACAAAGAGTATCAACATAGCCCGTTTATTCCATTCGGACCAACAAAGACAGATGAAGTGGGATATAACTCCATCCCGACAAGCTAAGGCTGGGTGGATCGGATATCGTCAAGGAAGGTTCCGCAGTGGTACTGAACCACATGTCACATCTCTGCGAGGAATGTTACCTGCCACCATCCCTCCTGAGGACTCGGCACTGCTGAAGCCAGTCAGAGTCCCAATTTTTGCCAACGAATTTGTTCAATTAAAGAATGCCATCTACCCAAAACAGTCAATGAGGCTGACTGGTCTAGTAAATCCAGAGAACACTAGATGGACTGCTCTAGTGAGATGGATTTTGCAGAACTTCGGTACACAGTTGAAGGCGATAGGTTTATATGATGCCATTAAGTGTACTGCTTATGGTTTCAAACCGAACCCGGATCTGTTTTTGGCATTAGCGGAGAGATATAACTATCGGACCGGCACCTTCATGACTCCAAAGGGCGAGATGGGATTCGCCCTTCATAAAATGGCATATATATCTCAGCTACCAACGGCAGATTTGCCATATGAAGAATATATCCCTTTTGTTGACGAAATGAATAAGATTTCTGCAGCCAACCCACTAATTCTTTATGTATTTGAAGAATTAATGTGTCATTACAGCATCTGTAAAGCTTTTTATAAGGGACAAGGTGGAGAGGGGGACTCCAATTGCTATTCTTCAAAGTGGATGGCTTATTTGTTTCAAGGCCGCACTGACGAAGTCTAAAAGAAGAAAAAGACCGAGCAGTATATCGATAAATTCAAGCCCTTGAGTCAAGCCGAGATTAACAGATTAATCCGAGAGACTAATCATGATGACATTGTCGTCGAAGAAGACATCGACAGCTACAAGGCCGGTGATAGGTTAGAAACCTATATTAAGCAGGGTGGTCGAGAATTGTCCGTTGAAGGTCATCTGGCCGGATTCATATCTCTTTGGCTGAGGAAATTCGTAGTTCCTGGCACCTGTTCGGCAGACAGGATGCACAGAGGAGTCGTCTTCGCAGCAGTCCGTCTGGTTTTTGGTTATAAGATGGATCTATTAACGGCAATGACCTGCCGTCTGAATGTCGGATTAATGGCATACACAGATAGGATGTTCGAATTGGCACGGAAGAGCCTGACGTCCTTCCCTCAGGTAGAAATGCCCTTTACATACTTGTTTGGATGGCTGCTTCTACATTTTGAATCTCTGATGAGTGCTGGGATGGCTAGGCCAGATGATACTTTCCTTGAAAGGTACAAGCACATACCGAAATGGAGATATGATACTTTAACCGATTGTAGAACCATCTTGAACAGGGGAGAACTATGGAGCTTCACCTGTGTTCCTCTCCCTATTGGTTATGAGACCATGCCCAGGAGATTGATTGATGGCGTTGGTGCTAATGAGTTGGATGATGTCCAACATGAATGGCTAAAGAGAATCAGGCCATCTTATTTAATTTGCTGCCGTGACAACATCACATATCTAGAACCATATCTTCCGAGCAGATTTGCTCGTCAATTTGGTTACGATCAGTTGCATGTGGACAATGCAACGACGTGTTTCGCTCATCAAGGCGGGTTGGTTGATGGTGCCAGAGCTTGGCTATATTACATTGCCAAAGGTACAGGGGCTACCTTTTCTATGCCAGATCCGGTCAACTATCGAAGAGGAGCTAAGATATTGGCGTCCTATGCCAGATTTTATGTATTAGCTAATACCTTTGACGAAAAATTTAGCATCTTAGGTAAAAGCTTTATTCATGTTGAAAAGAAATCAACCAAATCCGCCTTGCCTAGGGATTGTCACGACAAAGAAGATCCTCTGGCCACCGATGAAGTTGATGATGATGTTTTGGAAACTTTCTTCTCTGATGACCTTCATCAACCATTGCATGTGCCTATCGGGAGTGCTGAAGAAAGTATATCTATTGATAATACCCCGAAGAGGAAGAGGAGTAAAGGTGTTGCGGGTCCTGCCACAAAAAGAGCTACTCGAGCAGAGACTCGAAGTCGCGGAGGAATTACTATTTCCGGGAATTCTCCTGTTTCTGAACGAGCCAGAGATGTTGATGAAGCAGGTAGTGATCCAATAGACAATTATCCTACTGTTTCTTTAACTAGAAGAATAGGAAAGAAAGTAATAGTTTCAAAAACTAAATCCGTAATTTGTCTGGATGCAGAGAGTCCCACCGATCGTGCTATGCGATTGGCTGCAGAAAAGCAAGCTGCTTTTGATTTTTTTGTAAAGACAGAAGAAGAAGAGATTCCTGAAACTGCTGGGTCTTCTAGGCCTTCTGATATAGGCTCAGTTCCACCAATGGCCGATGATGCACAGGAAATTAGTCAACCTGCGGTAGAGGCCGAGCATCAGACTGAAACGGCTAATGACTTACTGATTTCGGAAGAATCAGTGAAGGAAGCCACTCCTCTCAATCCAATTGATGAAGCTTCAGAGAGCGAACAAGTTGACTATGAACCGTCGTCTCATTCTTCTGGAGAAGAAGACATGGAGATAGACGATGAATCACCGTCTAAAATACCAATCGATACACTGAAGACCATTGGTCAACACTCAGGGTTGACACCAGAGCCGGAGAGGCATCTGGAAATTGAAGTTCAAATTCCGAGTACTTCTGGGGCGGGAAGCAGTGAAATAAATCCCGTGTCAGAAAGTACCCTGAACAGACTAAGAGCCAGATTGAATGATCCGAAGGAGACTGAATATGAACCAACTCCAGGTAATATTTTATTCATCAAAGTTTTGTCTTGTCTTGGTTTTATTATCTTTAAATTTCTGATCATGTTTCTTTGATTCCAACAGCTGTAGGAACTGCACCGGCTATGAGTTCTACTCAAGCCCCATTTATTCAAACTGAAGTGGGTGAGGGGAGTTCCCATCTGCCGAGTTCTCCAAAGGCACTAACTTCAGCTCCAAGAATAGAGGCTCCTCCTGCTCCTTCCCCTATTATTGCAGCGACTCCCAGTTTTGACACAGGGATAGCAAAAGTCATGGGGATGTATTCAGATATTATTTATACATATCTGGATACATATTCGAGGCGACTCATGAAAGATGAGACTATGCCCTTTTCGAGTCTTCGAGAAGCGACTAGTTTTCCACGTTCAGCCTTGAGACAATCTGGTTATGAGGCTCAATGTGTCTTCTTTGAACATCTCCTGAATGATTTAGAAGCCAACATCCAAAAATACTGGGAGGCTAAAAAGGAGGATATTGAATCTCTGACTGCAGCTGAAATTTCTCAATTGGAGAATGAAGCTCAAGCTCAGCATATTGCTCTGACAGAATTCCTCGCTCAATCTTCTAAAGAGTTAATGGCAAAAGACGAAGAAATAATAAATACTCGTCAGAATATGGAGCGCTTAGAGAAGGATGAAGTGTCAAGAGCTGAGGAGCTTAGAAAATTGAGGGAAGAGCTAGCTCGTATTCAGGAGCAAATTGCCTCTGTGGAGAAAGAACAATCAAAGATTGCTGCTGATCGTCAATCTGAAGCTGAACGCTGTCAAGTTTTACAGCAAGAGCGAGAATTAATGCAAATCAATCAGATTGAAGAAACCAATCGCCGTAGTTCTATTATTGTGGAATATGACCAACGGAGGATTGGAATTGAAACATCAGAGCGAATCAAGAAAGCTCATGATGAGAAGATGAATAATGTAATCATTCGTATTCAGGAGATCATTACACCTCCTAAATAGTTCTTTTACATTTTTCATGCACTGAATTTTTTTTTGAAATCCAATTGTAAGCAATGTTTTGATTCTGATTAAAGAAATGAACATCTTGGCTTGATTTCAATTCTGTGGATGACATTTTTGTAGAAAACATGTTCAGAGGTAAATAATACATGACATATTTCAATAGAATAGAATATACAAATAAACTTTGCAACTCTATCATGATATTAAACCAAAGATTTTTTTAGTTTAATACTGATTAGAGAAAACAGAATTCAGATATAAAGATATCTTTGAATTATATTTTCCATGATCTTTGGACTCGGAAATCAAAAGACGAGATATCATTTTCCTAAAATAGAAAATATGATACATACTGAGATAGAAAATTCAGAGGTAATATGGACATGATTTTCTATACAAGATCTTTATTAAAACCACTGGGGATCTAATAAAACAAAATATCAAATTCTCTGGGAAGATGATACATGGTGGAATATCAGTTTCCTCTGGGGATAACGATATCGAAATAACTTTTGTAGAGAAGAATTTTATATTTGCTGGGGAATGATGAAAATATTATACATAATATTTCTTTAAGAATTTGCCATTGATAGGCATCATCATGACTTTCCCATCCATAGAGGCAAGCCGGTATGCTCCGTTAGAGAAGACTTTGTTTACTACGAATGGGCCTTCCCATTTCGCATCAAATTTGCCTTTGCTCATATGTGTCATGGTCATAGGACGTCTGACAGTAAGGACCAGTTCTCCCTTCTGATATGCTCTGACTTTGACTTTCCGGTTAAAAGCTTTTGAGATTCGGGCCTGATACAGCTCGATATTTTGTTAAGCATACAATCGTTTTTCATCTAGAGCTTCCAACTCTTGAAGTCGAAGACGATCATTGTTTTCTGTTGTCAGTTCATTGGAGATTGCAATTCTCAGAGAAGGAATCTGGATCTCAAGGGGAAGAACAGCTTCACACCCATATACTAAAGAGAAAGGTGTACATCCGGTCGCATTGCGAACTGTGGTGCGATAGGCCCATAAACATTCACCAAGCTTCTCGCTCCAGTTGCGTTTGTTGGAAGAAACAAACTTTTTCAAGAGTTTGATGATTGTTTTATTGAAAGCTTATGCCAATCCATTAGCTGCTAGATTATATGCTGTAGAAGCTAAATTATTAATCCGATGATCGTCGCAGAATCGAGTAAATTTCTGACTGACGAACTGCGGTCCGTTATCATGGATAATATGCCGAGGAACACCAAATCGATAGATAACATGATGTTTGATGAAGTTGATAACACTAGAAGTTTTAACTTCAGATAACGGGATTGCTTCAGCCCATTTGGAAAAGTAATCGGTTATTGCTAAAATAAACCGATATCCTCTTGATGATGGTGGGTTGATGGGACCAATGACGTCCATGCCCCAAGCTTCAAAGGGCCATGATGCCGCTGTTGGGTGTAAGAACTCCGACGGTTGATGGATAAAGTCTGCATGAATTTGGCAGACTTTATATTTCCGAGCATATTGAATAGCGTCAGCCACCATCGTGGGCCAATAATAACCCATACGTCGGATACGATCTTAAAGTTTAGGACCTGGTTGATGAGCTCCACAAACACCATCATGTGCTTCATAGATTATCTGTTGTGCTTCTTCACCAGCAATGCATCGGAGGAGAAGACCGTCGTAAGACCGACGATATAATGTCTTCGTCGTATGATTATAATAGAATCTGAGAGATCGACGTCGAATAGATGCTGCTTCACTCGGGTTATCAGGAAGTATATCATACAAAACAAAGTCTAGAAACGGGCGTCTCCAGTCTTCAGTTATGGCTTCTGTTTCATTAGAAAAGACATACGAAAGACGAGGACATTTTGTCAAACTTTAATCCAGCATCAAGGTTAAAAGAATCTTTGTCTGGTTTATAGGGAAAAGCCAAGGCCAAATTATTCTCAACACAGAATAGTTCTCGGTTATAAACCACTATCACTTGCTGACGTCTGATTGGTATAGCTAATACAGCAGTAAGATTAGCTAAAGCATCAGCTTCTGCATTATAGGCTCGTCGAACATGTTCAATAAAGAAACCTTCAAAAGATGAGGCTATAGAGAGTGCTGCTCGATGATAAGGTATCAAATCCTGATGACGAACTTTATACGTTCCTCTGATCTGATTGACAATAAGCTTGGAGTCTCCATAAACTTCCAAATATTGAATATCTAGATGTTTAGCAAGTTGAAGACCAATGAGTAATGCATTGTATTCGGCTACATTGTTTGAACATGATTGATCTAGAGAATAAGCCCTCTGAATAGTTAATCCTTCTGGGGATACAAAAACAATCCCAACTCCAGCGATAATATCGCCGTTAGGACCTATTCTAGATGCTCCATCAAAGAATAAATGCCAGGTAGGAATTTCTTCAGAAATCAGATTTGAATCCAAGACTTCATCAGGAATCTCATCATATAATTTAGAATCTTCTGGAATTGCATGAGCAGCCAGAAAATCAGCAAGAGCCTGTCCTTTAACTGACTTCTGAAGAATATAATGCATATCGTATTGAGCTAACAAGATTCCCCAATTAGCTAGTCTGGAGTTGAGAATACCAGGTTTCTTTATCATAATCCTGATGGGATTCACTCTGGAAATGACGTGAATCGTTTGACCGATAATATAATGTCGCATTTTCTGAACAGCAAACATTAATGCTAAGCATTCTTTCTCGATTGGAGAATAACGCGGTTCAGCACCCGTCATTGTGCGACTGAGATAATAAATAGCCTATTCATGGCCATCTTTTTTTTTTTGGGCAAGTAATGCACCAAGAGAATGATCCATGGCTCGAACATATAGAAGGAATGGTATCCCCGAGACGGAAGGTACCAAAACTGGAGGGTTCATGAGATACTGTTTAATATCGTCAAATGCTTTTTGACATTCTTCGTTCCAGACGAAAGATACACCTTTCTTCAGAAGTTTGTTGAATGGTCTGCAGCGTCCTGATAAGTTAGAAATGAATCTCCTGATATAAGCAATTCTTCCTTGAAATCCTCGTAGCTCTTTTAAGGTGCGTGGAGGACGCATCTCTTGAATGGCTTTGATCTTCTCGGGATCCACGTGTATAACTTTAGCGGTAATGACGAAGCCGAGAAATTTACCACTAGAGACGCCCAGGAAGGACTTAGTAGGGTTCATTTTAAGTTGATGCTGACGCATTAAATCAAAGATAGTCTTCAAGTCTTGGATATGATCCTCCTTTCGTCGACTTTTGACTGCAATATCATCAACATAGCATTCGACTATTTTTCGGAGATGTTTGCAGAATATAGTGCTCATTGCTCGCTGATATGTTGCCCCTACATTCTTGAGACCAAACGGCATCACTGTATAACAGTATGTACCGATCGGCGTTCTGAAGGAAGTATATTTTTTATCATCTGGAAACATTTTGATCTGGTTGTATCCCGAATACCCATCCATAAATGACATTCGTTCGAAACCACATGTGTTATCGATCATGACATCAGTAATTAGAAGAGGAAACTCGTCTTTAGGACAAGCCGCATTGAGATCACGAAAGTCTATACAGACCCGGATCTTGCCAGTCTTTTTAAGGACAGGAACGATGTTAGCCACCCATTCAGGATGTTGTTCCTCTCGAATAAATCCAGAAGCCATAAGCTTGTTGACTTCAGCTTCAATTGCATCCATGATGTCTGGACGAAATCGTCACTGTTGTTGTTTGACCGGTTTAGCATTTGGCATGATATTGAGTTTGTGCATTGCAATCTTCGGATCTAGTCCTGGCATATCTTCGTAACTCCAGGCAAAGACATCGATATAATCACGAATAAGCTTGATCATGTCTTGCTTATCTGTTTCTGAAAGACTTTCACTGATGAATATTGGTTTAGGAGAACCTTCTTCACCAACATCAATTTGGATCAGTTTATCTTCGGTAGGAGGTTCCCTCTGCTCGAACCTGAATTCCCATTGATTATCTAATCTTTGAGCCCATTGTTCCGATTCGGGTGATATTTCAAAATCATCCTCATCTTCATCATTTTCCTGCGGGCCATCAACGGAGACCATATTGATGGATAGAATAGAACGATGGAGATCGCCAATACTCGTGTCAGAATCCCAAGAGAGGGAATCAGAAGACTCAGATCGTTCGTCTTCATCGGATTTTGAATCTTTATGGACTATGTTGATAAAGGAAGTAGGAGTAATGTAACCTAAACCACATTTTGTCCTTCCGTATTTTAATGGAGGAATTCGAACAGGCATTCTTCTTCCTTTTCCATTATTGAGACTGGTTCTAAAGTCATAACCCATATTCTTAATGATATTTTTGGATTGTTGACTGTAGCGACGCAGTTGTAATCTTCCAGTATCGTCGTTTATGTCATCTTCTTCCAAGTTAGGAGGATTCTGGGGTCCTTTATAAAAGAAGATTAGATTTTCTCCCTTCTTTTTAGCAGGGACCACGAAGTATGATTTTTGTATGGATTCCAATGATACGTCTGTATGAAGAGTTTGAACAACCCCTATAGTTAGTGACTCTAAGCTATCTAGCAATTGTAAATAACTTTGTACATGATTACAGACATCAATATACTGCAAAGGAGATGCTTCATTAATATTAGATACTGTATTTACAACAGAAGGCTGAGCCTTATCAGACTTAGTCAAATTAATGACAAAAGGGGAAGAGAAAGAGCGATCAGAAGTTTTGTTTCGATTAAGATCGATAACAAAAGGCTCAGAAGAGGTGAGCTCCCTTGAAGAAGATCGTAGATAAGTAGTACGTCCACTGACTGGAATGACTAGAGTATCTGGTCTAGCCTGAGAAGATGGAGGGGGAGTGGTACGTCCATTGACAGGAATTATCAGTGAACCTTGTGGAGCCTGGGCAGGTGATGAAGTAGTATGTCCACTGACAGGAATTATCAGTGAGCCTTGTGGAGCCTGGGCAGGTAATGAAGTAGTACGTCCACTGACAGGAATTATCAGTGAACCTTCTTCAGATGATTTAACAGACTGCGGAGGAGTGATACGCCCTTTTACAGGAATAACAAAAGTGCCAACTTTTGCTATCTCATCATCATTATCCATAGCTTGCAAGACTTTTGAGTATTCATCTTTGTACATGCGAGTGTCATTGAAGTAAGCTTCAACTCCTTTGAATGGATAGAGATCTGCAACCTCCTTTTGAACTTCTCCATTATCATCAACATATTTGAAACACTGATGAAGAGTCGAAGGAACGATATTATGTTCATGCAAGAATGGTCTTCCCAACAGAGCATTGTATGAGCATCCATGATTGTCGATGATGTAAAAAGTAACTTTAGTGCGAAGATCGCCTATTTGAAATTTGAGGCGAATCTTGCCCAAAGGCTCACTTTTTCCTTGATTGAATCCCAAGATGGTAGTGATAGTGCTGGAAAGACTATGCACAGGTATCTTCAGTGCATCTAGCATAGCTTTTGGCATAATACTGAGAGCAGATCCTGGATCAATCAGGAGACGATCAACCTTCATAGAATCAATATATCCTGTATGATATAAAGGACGGTCATATCGATTATCCTCTAGCAGCATATCGTCCTGCGTAAAGGTAATGTTTGGAATAAATTCCAATACATTATGGCAATGAGAAACAGATTCTGTTTCCAACTTCTTGAGAAGAGTTAGGCAGGTTTCTGCTTGCAGCAGTGCTTCACTTAGAGTTTCTCGAGTCTCTTTAGAGAGGCGTAAGAGCTCGAAGATTGATAATTTAGCTGGGGTATTGGCTAGTTGAGCCAATATATCAAAATTATAAGGCTTTTCAAGTCCTGTAGGAGATGACTTCTTCAATGGTTTGTCGAAGCGGACTTGTTGTTTGCCTTTGTCAGCTGCTGTTGGTTTAGAAGGAACCGTCTCAACAGGAACATTTAAAGGCTCTTCAGTAGAGACTGGTGTTGAAGCTGTAACCGGAGGGACGTCAGAAGTTTCTTCAAGAAATTCAGCATAATCTTTCAGATATATTTTTCCTGACCGAGTTCCAGCATGAACTTCAACTTCAGATTCTGGTTCAGGGTCTATGGAAACCATGTTGCAATTCTTTATCTTGCTCTTGGTTCTTTTATGTTTGATGAGAGCTTCATTCCAGAAACCAAGGCCAACACGAGATTGATTATGTCTCATAGTGATGGCTAAAGGTGCTCGGAGTCCTTTGCCTGAGTTCAAACCAGGAGCAGTGGCTAGATCATAACCCATCTTCACCATCAATTCACGAGATTGTGAACTGTATAGATGAAAAGCAGGCTTGTATCTATCTTCAAATTGAGGTACAGATTTTGTCTCCGTAGGGAGTGAATTTCCTGCCGAGATGAAAGTAGAGGTTAGATAAAAATCGGGTGTGAAACTAGAAGTCACATTGCATGACTTAGTCTTCCCGAGCTTCTTTTTAGATGAGGGAGTCTTCCGAGGAGAAGAGGAAGACGTCTCAAACTCCGTCATTAAATCTGGGTGAATCCACATGATCTCTCCCTTCTTAGTTGTGACAGGAACAAGTCCGTCATTCTGTGCTGGTGGGATGTTCACAACTTCGAGAGTTGCTTTGGGGATAGGAACAATCCCACTTTCTACCATTAAGGGAGGGAAGTCACCGAACTGCATTGAAATTATATTTGCTGTGACTGTTTTGTCTTTGGGTGTTAATGTCACAGCTCCTGATTTAATCATCTCTTGAATCTTCCCTTTTAATACATAGCAAGACCGGATTGTATGACCCAGCATTCTATGATATGGACAGTATTTTGGATGATCTGTCTTATTGGCTTCATCAGCCTTTTTAATTTCTGGCAATTGAATCTTATTACCTTTGAGCAAGCATTCAAAGATACCCTGAACATCATCATCGTCGAAAGAATATTCTTCCTTCGGCCGAGGAGGTCTCTGTTGTTGATTTGTTGGAGCTGGAGTAGCTTGGGTAGTCTTTACCTCTTGACTACTGCTTTGGAGATTGACTTTAAGAGCTTCTTTTCCTTTGCGATTATTGGGTCGAGTACTATTGCTAGCACTCTGATTTGATTCCTTGGGAACCATTTGTACCCCCAGACCCTTGAAGGTCTCAGTACTGACCTCGGCAGCCTTGGCACTGACAATAAAAGAAGGCCAATCTTGGAACTGAGTGGACCCTGTCCACATGCTGATAATTGGTAAGAGATTCGACTTGCAAGTGTCGATGGTAACAGCATCGGGAGTTCCGAGAGGCATTTTGAGGGCTTCTCTTCTGAATCTTTCAATAAAGTCCTCGGTGGTTTCATTATTTTTCTGTTTAATTCTTATGAGGGCTGACATGGTCATGTCGTTGAGCCCTTCATAGAATCGTTCAAGAAACATTTGCTTGAAACCGGCAAATGAGGTAATGCACCCGTCAGGGAGACTTCTATACCATTCATAAGCCGTTCCTTTGAGACATCCAACGAACACCCGAGTAAGGAGGGCGTCACTTGGTTGCAGTTGATCAGTCATTACTTTAAAATAATTAATGAACTGACTTGGGGAGGTTGTCCCATCAAAGAAAGAGATGGTCGGAGGTTTGTATTTTGGTGGATACGATACCTGCTTCCATTCTATCGGGTAAGGTTGCTCGATACCTAACCTTTGCAAACCATCCTTCTGTTTGAATGCCTCAAATTGAGTTCGGAGATTCCTTAACTCTTCAGAAACAATTCCAGAAGATTGGGGAGTTGTAACTTGTTGAATGTAATTGGGAGGAGGGACTGCAGCATATGTACCACCCCCAGCTCCAGACTGACTTGGAGTGGGTTGTACAGGAACATTAGATTGTACCCCCGGAATAGTAGAGGGTTCCGGGTTTGGAACAACAGGAGTATTTAATATAACTGGAGGAGCTGTCTATTGGACTTACTGAGTTTGATGCTGAGCTTGTATAAGAGTGTGCATAGCATTCAATGTATCTGCCATAGCTCGCAACTGTTGTTCTAAGGAAGAAATCCTTTGTTCATGAGCTTCGGTGCTAGTCGAAGGTTCATGATTGCCCTCTGCCATGTAAGTGGTAATCATTCGAGGAATAGATGATGAAACAGTCTGTTCTGAATCATCACTGTGTGAATCAGTATCTTTTCCGGGGCTATTTACGGGAGTCAATACTGGAAAGTTAGATTCTCCAAGGAAGTCTTCTGTGATCTCCGGATTACCACTTGGATGAGAAGAAGAAGAGGCTCTGGCCAAGGCTCCGGTCCTGGATCGGGTGCCGAGATAAACACCATCTTCAGAGTCTGATATAGCATCAGACCGTATGCTACCCCCAATATTTCTGGAGGTCATATTGACAGAAGCATAAAGAGGTTCATCTTCATCCAACATTGGTTCATATTGAATTCATTCGAAAACAGATTGTCTTTTTGGTGAACAACAACATTGAATTACAACTCGAGGTTGGAAGTTGCAACCATGCTTTTCATGACAAATATGAGCAATATCATAGCCTGACGGAGTGTCAATTCTCCGTTTATTTTACAAATACTCCCGGAGATCTGTAGGAACAGATTGGGAAGTACTTGAAGATAGTTTCTGTGTAGAAACTTGTCTTTTGTTCTTCTGTCTTCTTGGTTCCTGAGTGTGTAAAGACTGATTAATTTGAGCCACATAGTTCTTGGCATATTCTGTATCAGGGTCTAATATACTTGTCTCAGTGGAACCGAGACGATTCTGATTAAGCTTGTTACGAAGATCCGTAGGAGATCTGACTTTGATATCAGTCTTGGATACTTGTAATTTGCCTTTCTCAGATCGAAAAATTTGGAGAGAAGGAAGATGGGTATTATTCCGACTGGGAGTCGGTAATAATCCATCTTTAGAGGAATTAGCCAAAAGGCGTTTTCCTTTGTTTGATCTAGTAAGAGTACTAGTCAAATTAACTCCAGAGGTAAAGACCTTAGGAGTAGAGGAGTTGACTAAAGAGTCTTTCTCCTTGGTTGGCACAAGATGTGCAAGTTGAGGAGGAATCATTTGTATGT